>PVKA01011197.1:0-61775 GCA_004027165.1 Ctenomys sociabilis
GCATAACATGGAACATGTATTTTCCATCAAGTATTGAGATAGTAAAGTCTAAGTCCATACAGAATATGAAGAAGAAAAAAATTGTTTTAAAAAAGCAATGAACACTTACATTTATGTAGATATTTAGAAATCCATCCATATACAGCATAGTACCATTGTAGCAGGACTGTCTTGTGACATTTTTTGTATTATTTTTCATCATGTTTTATCATATATATATATATATATATATATATATATATATATATTTAGCTATCCATGTTTTGAAAATCTGTAACATGTATTATTGTATCTTACTCTGTTTCTGTCATTTTTTTCTATTTGTTTTTGCTTCTATTTTTCACTCTTCAAGTTGAAATACAAATAAACACATTTTTAAAAAAGAGAACACTGTTGAGTCTCAAAGAAAGAACAACATCCCGATGACATTTTGGAAGGATAATTTATTGCAAATAACCACTTTATAAATTATACACTAAAAGTAAAAGAACACAACATTCTGCTCCCTGCTTTCTTGACTTCTGAAAAAAAAGAAAAAGTCTTCTTGTGACAGTCCCTCACTTAAATACCAGACGAATCGTGCTGATAGCCAGTGCCAGTGCAGTGCACAGTGCAGTGGAGTACACAGGGTGCACCCAATGAGCACTGGGATGAATACATTCCTGGAAAGTCTGCACAGCTGTCCAAAGAGGTTTCCCTTAATTCAGTACCATACTTTGCCACAACATCTATTTTCTTCAAATTCTTCTCTTAACAGCAGATGCCACCTACCTATCTTCTCAGGGAAGGATGATAGAATCAAAGTCAAAGTTTACTAATACAAAAACCCCTACTAGGGAAGGGCTTTGCCATAGAGTACACCCACTACTCCTGACACTAATCTTCCCTGAATCTAGGACAAGTGGTAGGTCACACAGTGGTGACTGACATCTTCTGCCGATCATTCCTTGTGTTCAGGATTTGTGGGGTGGAGGGAAGAATTATGTCATAAAGTGGACCATGAGAGTTGTTTTAAAACACTCTTTATTTATCTGATAGATCCAGACCAGCAGATAAAAATAAAGTTGTAAGACTAATTAGTACAGAAGAAGATAATCCAAACAAAGCCTTTCTAATGAGTGGGGTGTTTATTATATTTCATGTCAACACATCAGTCTTGGCCAACTAGAGCTGAAGGCCAGAGGACAGACTCAAGCTACAATTTAATGAAGAATTTTGAAAGAGCAAAAAAAAAGTTGACATAAATACCATTGCATCTTGCCATATGAATAAATTAAAAAGCTGAAACATTTATGCAAAGAAAAGACTTTTTTTTTTTTTTTTTTTTGGCAGAACTGGGGATTGAATTCAGGCCCTTGTGCTTGCCAGGCAAGTGCTTATTCTATTGAGCCATCTCCCCGGCCCCAAGAAAAGAAATTTTGAAGACACTAAAGATAGAGGTTAATAAATTGGGATGAAGGTTCCTTTTTTGACAGACTTATGTGTACTTTTACTCTTGTTCTCATAGCATGCATATGTTCCTGGATTTACCTCGAAGGCCATGTGCCTGCTAGACAAGTGTTCTAGCTCAAATGGGGACTTTTATTTTTTTGTAATATAATCTCTGTTTATTTAGTTTTGGTTGAGAGAGGGTCTCATACTATTTAGTAGTTTACACTACTCTTGAACTCACTATGTAGCCTAGCCTGGCCTCAAGTTATGGTGATCAATCTTCTTGCCTCAACTTTCCAAGTGCTGGGATTACAGACATGTGCCACCATGCCCAGCTATAATCTTTTTTTTTTTTTTTTTTTTTTTTTTTTTTTTTTTTTTTTTTTTTTTTTTTTTTTTTTTTTTTTTTTTTTTTTTTTTTTGTGGTTTAACTGCAGTTTCATTTTTTAAAGGATGTATTTTCATTTTAATATAAAAGATGTATGTGTGCATTTTCAATACAGCCTCCTTCAAAGAAAATTTTACTGTTAATCTAAATGTAGCAGGAATGATCAGCTTCGGGATGAGAAAAAGGGATTTTCTTTTTAGCTGGGCAACAATCCTATAATTTGTCCTTTGATTCCCTGTATTCGAACCTTTGAGATTTCTTACATTTTTGTTAATGGAGGCTATTTTTTATTTATTCAATGTTACAGAAATTAAATTTGGTCCTCTGCATGTATATACAACAATTACAAGGGAAGGTGATTTTCATCCAATAAAATGACAGGGTGGCACACTCCTGTAATCCCAGCAAAGGAGAGGCTGAAAACAGGAGGATCACTATGAGTCTGAGCTGCGCAGTGAGACCCTATAACAAATGCATAAAAAAAAAAAAAAAAAGATTTTTGTGAGGCACATGCCTATAATCCCAGTGCTGGGGAGGCTGAAAACAGAGGATCACTATGAGTCCAAGCTGTATAATGAGACCCTGTACCAAATACATAAATAATAATAATGATAATCCAATAATATATAAAATTTTTTCAGCCTATCAAAGAGATAGGGTCCCAAGGTAACCAATAAAATGAATCCTAAAGAAAAATAAGTTCCTGCCAGGAGTGGTGTTTCTCCTTTAGCAAGCACAGGCCACCATACAAGCTGACTAAATCAGGGAAACTTGTAATTCTAAAGTATATATATATATGTGTGTGTGTGTGTGGTGTGTGTGTGTGTGTGTGTGTGTGTGTGTGTGTGTGTTTCAACTAGTAGGTTGACACAAATGCCAAGACTTTACCAGGGTCATGCAGTAAGTTCTCACAAGAAAGATTAGGGCATTGCCCTAGGGAAGGGAACCTAACCTCTCTAAGCACAACCTCATCCCCCACTAGGCCAGAGGAGCAGGATGTGATCATTCAGCAAGGTAGAGGCCAAGGCCCTGGCAGTGTCAGAGGACAGGCACATTTCTATAGTGAGAATAAAAGCAAAACCCATCTACTGAGACTAAGTAGAAAATGTTCTTAATTTTCCACTTGGGCAATATAAAAGCAAAAATCCTCTCCTCTTGGGAAAAACCGTAATTCCTCACTTATTTCCAGAAGCTTATTACTACTGAGACAAACAAAGCTTACTAGCCCAAGACCAACTACAGACCCAAGGTAGAATATTCCTATTGTTTTATAACTTTCTCCCTTAAATATGAATCAGATATATTACTTAACCAACAGACTATAGTAGAAGCAATCCTATACTAGTTTCAGATCTAAAATTTATGAAGTTTTGTCAGCTTTCACATTTGAATTATTGGGAGCGCTGAGATATGTCAGAAACAGGGACAGCTGCTAGAAAGCTCCGATGGACAACACATATGGACAGAGTAGGTGAAGAGGAGGCCCTGGAACTACAGAGAATCAAGTGAACAGCTGAAGGAGGCTGAAGCAGGAGGATTGCTGTGAGTCTGAGGCCAGCCTGAGCTATATAGTGAGTCCCAGACCAGCCTGAACTGTTTTGAGACCCTGTCTCAAAACAAAAAAATCCCACTGACAACACCAAGTGATGATGAGGATATGGAGCAAGTGGAATACTCTCATATCAGTAGCTATATTATGTAATACAACCATTTTGAAAACTCTTAGGCTTTTTAAAGAGCTAAAATATGCTTAGATCAAGCAATTCCACTCCAAATTATATGCTACAGACTTGAGAACTTAACATTCACAGAACACTTGTAGAAGAACAATGACAGAAGCTCTACTCCTAATAGCCAAAACCTGAAGACATTCCAAATGTCCACCAACAGAATACTGGAAAAACAACTGTAGGTTGCAGCCAAGATCAGTGGTGCATGCCTATAATCTCACGTATTTGGGAGGCTGACACAGAAAGATCATAAACTCAAGGTCTTATTGGGCAACCAAGACTGTCTCAAAAATAAAAAGGGGTTGAGGATGTAGCTCAGTGGTTGGGTACCTGCCTAGGATGCTTGAGGGCCTGGGTTTAATTCTCAGTGCCATGGAAAAAAATTGAAGAACAATGTCATATATTCAAAAGACAGAATAGCACACAATAATAAAAAGAATGAATGATTGATATGGAAAATATAGATCAACATCAGCTATTCTGATGAACAAAAGAAGTCAGACACAAAAGACAGCAGACTGCATGGTTCCATTTGTATGAAGTTCAAAAGCAGGCAAATCCAATTTATGGTGAAAATAATCAAATCAAGATTTTAAATCAGGGCAAAGAAACTGTGTAGGTGATAAAAGAATATTTCATTTCCTGATTTGGGTGATGGTTAAAATTCATACAAAATAAAAATTTTAACTCTACACTAAGATTTGTACATTACATGTGAATTTTATTGTATTTCCCTTTTTACATTTTGTTTGCATGGTCCTGGGATTGAGCTGAGTGACATCCCAGCCCCTGTAAATTTTATTTAAAACAAACAAAAATCCAACTTTCACAAGATCAGTTAGTAATGGGACTGAAACTTTAATCAATCTAAGTCATTTCACTAGATTTTGTTCTCCTAATGAATTATACTGTGTAGGAAGATGAGAAAATTATAATAAACCTTTTTTCTAAAGTGATTAGCATCACTCTCTGAACATATTTAATTGTAGTATCCATAATACAATAAACTAACTTTTGAAGTGCTGGGAATATAGCTCAGCAAATAAAGGAAAAAGAAAAGCTACCTCCTGGAACACAGATGCACTCTAAATTCTACCTTGTCTTAACTTGTTAATACAGCAATTAACAATTTGTAGATTTCAATTAAGTTTATCAGAGCCAAATTTTCTTTCTCAAATGCCTTCTAACCTAATTAAAATACCTCAAGCTGAAGAACAAATATGTTAAGATGAAACTTTCAGAACATAGATTGCAACACCTAGCTGGCAAGAACACACTGGGAAGTAACCTTACACTCATTAGCATCCTGGATTATCATGAAATAAATTTCCAGAGATAGAATACTCTTAAGATCGATGACACAATTGATAGATGACATTTATTGTAAGATGCCAAAATGGTAAATTACCAAGCATCAATATTCCATGGGATACCCAAAAGGAAAAATGTATTTATGCTACAGATTCAAACATAGCAGCTGGAAATGGGGCCACTTATTTCTCTATAATCAGTTGTTTAATTACTGATGAAGAAACTAATGCAATAACAGAATAACATCTGAAAACTATCACTCAGCTCTGATATCTGCATCCTTCTACAGGTCTGATTCTAAAGGAAGTATTTTATGTGACTGTATGGAATATCTTGCTTTACCAGTTGGGAGATGAAGGAGGAAAATCTAGTTATTGTCCTCTTTTTCCATGTAAGCAATCTAGGGCCTAAAACTGATCACTGAGGGCCAGGGAGATAGCTCAGTAGAATAAGTGCTTGCTTGGCAACTGCAGGCTCCTGAGTTCAATCCTCAGTACCACAAAAACTAATATAAACAATATAAAAAATGATCACAGATATGGTAGATACCACATAAATTGGTAAATGAAGTCAATATTAAAACTACTCCATCTAGTTATTTATTATGAAGCCTTATGACCTTATATATGCTTCTTCTCCTATACATAAAAGTTCTTCAATTAAAATGTTTTGATTTCTGTTGAATATTTTTAAATCTCCTACATAAAAATAAAGAAGAAAATCAAATTAAAATAAATACATCCAGAACTTTGGGATAAATCTGTATATTCACAAAGGTAGAGAAATCTGTGAATGGTTGTAAACACCTGTAATCCCAGTACTCAAGAGAATAATGTAAAAGGATTGCAACCCCAGACTGGGCATTTATGACTTAAGACTATCTCAAAATTTTACAAAGACCAAGAGCATAGCTCAGTACAAAAGCCCTGCATTACATCATCACTACCACCAAGGAGAGAAAGAGAGTTATCTTTATTCCTGAATGGTAAAAAAGAATCCTACAGAAATCAGACTAGATCCAGAAAATAATAAGTGAGGGAGAAAGCAGGTGAATAGAATTTGTTCTTTCCCCCAGGTGAAACCATTTTCTTATTACTACTTGGTTCTCTAGGAGCCAGGATGTCTTCAGCTGATGCAATCTGATGTTGAGGCCTCAAATATAACTCTATGTGCCATGACCAGAGGCACATAGAGTTATATTCCCACATACCATAACCAGCTCCCTTGGCAAAGTACTAGGCCTTGAAAAGGCTCTAATCAAATTTAATTATAAAATGATTTTGGCCCTCAAAATTATACAGAATGGCCCTCAATGGTTTCAGTCTAAAATTTGCTAGCTCTAAAGGAGGGAGGAGTAGGAAAGAGACATGGGAAGAAAGACACAGTTTACTGCAGGGTAGGCAGAAAAAGCAGCAGCACCAATTCTATTCTCCCATCCCCCACCCCTTTCTATAGTTTTTGCTCAGAAATCAAGGCAATGGAGAGTCAAAGAATTGATGAAATGGAGGTTTGCTTATTCTTTTAAATAACCAGAACAAACAAACCCTAGCCAATCTTTTTTTTTTTTTCTTTTTTTTTTTTTTTAATGTATTTAGTGTAGGGTCTACCAGGTCTCACTACACAGACTGGAGTCACAATGATCCTCCTGTTTTTAGCCTCCCAAGTGCTGGGATTACAGGTGCGAGACGCCACACCCAGTCTCAATCACTGTCTCAGTATGCCCCAGAGGCGGAGCTAGCAAGGCACACCCGGATTGAACCTACCTTAACCAATTAAAAAAAAAGTAAGACAAAAGTCATGAATTAGAAATGAAAAAGGTGAAATCACAGGACACTGCCAAAATCAAAATTATTATCCTCTGCTTCACTAACCTATATGCCAATAAACTGAAGAATTCAGCATGGATAGATTCCTACATACATATGAGTTACCAAAAGTGAAATCAAGAAGATTTAAAAATCATGAATAACCCAGCAGTAGGCAGTGAAACTGAGCAGTAATTTTAAAATACTGCCCACTAAGAAAAATGCAACCTGATAGATACACTGTGAAATTCTATAAGAGCATCAGGAAAGATCTAATGCCAATACCCCTCAAATTCTTTAATGAAATTAAAAGGGAAGGAGTATTCCTAAAATCATCCTTAGAAGCATTATCCTAGCATTACCCTATTCTAAAACCAGAAAAGGATCCATTTTTAAAAAAGAGCTACAGACCAATCTCTTAAATGGAGATAAATAGAAAAATCCTCAACAAGAGACGGGCATGGTGGCACAGGCCTGTAATGCCAGCATGCGGGAGGCTGAGGCAGGAGGATTGTTGTGAGTTCGAGACAGCCTGAGCTACAAAGTGAGCTTAAGGCCAGCCTGAACTGCATAGTGAGACCCTGTCTCAAAAAGACAAAAATAAATAAATAAATAAATCCTCAACAAGATACTGGCAAACAGAATGCAACAAAACATCAAAGAGATTATCCACCGTGACCAAGTAGGCTTTATTTCAGGAATGAAAGGATGGTTCAATATATGCAAATCAAAAAATGTAGGGACTGAGGAAATAGCTCACTGGCCTAAGAACCTACCTGGCCAGCTCAAGGACCCAGTTTCAATCCCCAGAACCACATGCCAGGCCAGCCCTGGAACTGTGGGTGCAAAATGCCAGCCATGGAAACCAGGTGTGGTGGTGAGCACCTGTAATCCCAGTGCTGGGGAAGCTGAGACAGGAGGATCACTACAAGTCCAAGCTCCAAAGCAAGACCCTGTACCAAATAAGTAAATAATTTTTTTAAATGTAATCCATCACAAACAGAAGGGCAAAAACTAGATCGTCTTGGGCCAGCCAGATAGCTCAATGGACTAAAGCACCTGCTTATGCAGGCATGGGTACCAGGAAAGGATCCCTGGCATGCCATGTCGGCACCCACACCCAGGGCATACCAAGCTGGTGAATAAGACTGGGCACAGTGGCACCTGCCTGTAACCTCAGCACTTGGGAGGCTGAAAACAGGAGGCTTACTAGATTCCAATCTGTGTAGTGAAACTCTATAGACCCTGTACTAAATACAAAACAATAAACAAACAAAAAAACTAGATCTCAATAGATGCAGAAAAAAATCTTTGAGAAAATCCAACATCTGTTCATCATAAAAACCATAAACAAAATAGAAGGATCTTAACTTAATCTGGTAAAAAAGCATATATGACAAGCAGTGAATGTCATATTAAGTGGGAGAAAATGAAAGCTTTCTCTCTAAAATCAAAAATTGCTCAGGACTAACATGATGTGGTATAGGCCAGGCAATAATTAATATTAATAAATTGGCACAAAAATGAATTGAGTCTGTCCTAGACCTACATGACATGTGGTGAGACCCCTGACTGGCTTAAATTAAGATTAATATTTATGCCAATGCTCAGAGCTATCAAGTTCTGGTGCCTCAAAGCAAGAAAACTTGGCAATCAAGGACCATGATTCATGCAAATTTAACCTAGCTAAGCAGCTGCAGTTAATAGGCAATCAGGTCATTAGTTAACCCTGACCTGCTCTCATATGTTTTTCAAAAATGCACTGTTCCTCAACCCTTGAACCTTAACACCAACAGCAGTTCACCCCCCTACTCCTGCACACGCACCAATAAAGTTGCACACTTAAACAGAAGCCGAAGACACCATGCTTTGTGACCCTAGCCCACCACTGAGCTCTGACCATCCTGGTGCATCTTATAAGTAAAACATGTTTGTCTATGTTTTATTCTGTCATTGTACTACTGAACAGGAGATTGGTGGTCCTATACCAGGGCCCCAGTGAGGAATAGGACAAGGATTTCTCTTCCACATGGTCCTGAAAACATAGGGTAATAAGGCAAGAGAAAAAAATAAAAGTGATACAGCAAAGGATAAATTGCAAGGTTGTTACTTGCAGATGATATGGTCCTCTACCTACAAGACACAAAAATATCAAGACTCCTAGAATAACCAAATTCAGCAATATAGCAAGGTGAACATCAACACACAAAAATCAATAGCAATCATATACACTAATAATAAACTCATTGGGAAATTAGGAAAACAATACCATTAACGATAGCTTCAAGGAAAGTCAAATACTTAGGAATTAAACTAATCAATGAAAATTATATTATTCAGGAAAAGGACAGCAAGGAAGACAACAGAAAATAGGAAGGTTACCCATGTTCCTCAATAAGCCTAACCAATATGCTAGTCAAAATGGCTATGCTTCCAGAACTAATAATGCCAGCCAACTGGTAACTGACACAATGCCACTCAGAATACTAAGGGTATTCGTCACAGATCTAGAGAAAACAATCCTAAAATTCATATGGAACCAGAAGAGTCCCAGAACAGCAAAAACAACTATGGATAATAATCCTGGCAAAGAAGAAGGCATCACAACTCCAGCATGAAGTTGTATTACAAAGCTATAGTTATTTAAAAAAAAAAAAAAAAAAAAAGCAGCATAGGTCTAGCACATAAACAGACATAGCGGAAACAGAAATAACTCACCTTTAACAAAAGGTGCAAAAATATGCACTGGAGGGAGGAAAGATAGCCTCTTTGAAAAAATAAATGGTACAGGAAAAATTAGGTATCTGCAGAAAGATTTGAGTCTAGACCAATATATCTTACCATTACTAAACTAAAACAAAAATGAGTCAAAGATCTAAATGTTAAACAGAAACAATCTGTTGGAAGATAAAATAGATAAAATTCTTGAATACATAGGCATAGGGAAGGATTTTCTGAATAGACTCCCTCCAACAATACAAGAAACAATACTGAGGATCAATAAATGGGATCACATCAAATTGTAAAGCTTTTGCACAGCAAATCACAACAGTCAAAAAAAAATCTATAGGATGAGAAAAAAAATTCGATCCAGCTATTCCTCAGAGTACTAACATCTAGAATATGTAAAGAACAGCAGCAATAAAAAAAAAAAACCTCTCCCAAAATAAAAGACCAAGGCAGAAAATGGACAACTGAAATAAAGATATTTCTCAGAAGTACAAGCGCTTTGCTTGATGTGGTGGCTCACACCTGTAATCCTAGCACTTGAAAGGCTGAGGCATTGTGTGTTTGAAGCCAATCTGAAGTATTAAGTGAGCTCAAGGCCATCCTGAGATGCATAGTGAGACCTTGCCTCTAAAAGGAAAAGGCTGGGGAGATAGCTCAGTGGTATAAGCACATGCCTGGCAAGGATCTGAGTGAATCCCTGGTATCAAATGCCTGCTGGCCCTGGAACGCTGGGCCCACCATGGTGGTCTAGGGCCCGGGCATGGTGGTGCATGCCTGTAATCCCAACACTTGGGAGGTTAAGATAGGAGGATAACTAGTAATCCAAGCTGCATAGTGAGTCCCTGTGCCAAATAAATAAAACATAAAAAAGTACAAATGCCCAATAAATACATTTTAAAATGCTGTCTCTGGCCATTGTAGAAATGTAAATTAAAACAACACTGATACTATCTTACTCAAGAATGAATGATATCAAGAAACAAAACAATGACAAGTGCCATGAGGCTGGGAGGGGGCATCTACACTGATGGTGGGCATATAAACTAGTGGTCATTATGACAGTCAGCATGGTGACACCTCAAAAAGCTGAAACTAGAAATTCCATTTGACCCAGTTCTCCTCCTAAGTATCTTCCCAAAAGAGTGAAAGTCATATGACAATGATGCTGCATATCTATGTTTTTAGCAGCATGAATTATATCTAAAAAGGAGAAGGGGACCAAAAATTGGAGGGCATGGGATTGGAGGAATAGGAGGGAGAGTGAAGGATGAAGAATCAAATTATGTACAAGTACCAACATCCCACGAGGAATGAAGCATTATATGCCGTAAATATGCATTAAAAACAAAAAAGTGAAAGTCACTCCAGAACTAAAAGAATTTACTTCAGCTGCCAGCTCTCAAACTTGACACAAATCTCATCTGTTCATTTTTCAGCGTTCATCTTACTTATACTCCTTGTCATCCCTGTCCTCTCAACATAAGATTGCTCTCTCATAGTACCAACTATTTCTAGAGCTGGCATATTTATCTGTAGTTCAGAGACTCTGTACAGGCTTGTTAATCTCTGTTGGAAAAATTGCTAAAAGTTTTACATAAAACTTGAGTCACACACAACAGGATTAGGAACTGCAATTCTAAAAACGGAACCCCGCCTGCCTCTCTGCCTCTGCCTGCCTGTCTCTAAATCTCTGTCTCTGTCTCTGACACACACACACACACACACACACACACACACACACAGCGTTACTCACCTGGATGCAATCAGCCTGAGCTCTCAGCTGCAAGAATCCATTTGCAGCATCTCAGTCCCCCAGATCGTACCTCCCGAATTCCTGTTGCAAACTGGGAACCCAGAAAGGCTCCTGCAGCCAGGTCAGTGAGCCCAGAAAGACCAGGGTCAGAGGCTCCCCAGAGCACCACCTCCACAAGCAGCACAGCACACAAAAGGAAACAGCTTTGGGGGACTGCAGCTCCAAGGTAGCTTTGGAATCCAGCCCCTGGGCTGCCCACGTTTGACTGTCTCTGGCTAGATCCTCACAGCCAGGAGCTTGGGAGACTCCCTTGTGGACAATTAGCACCAACACAAGAAAGCTGTGAAAACGTGGTGCAGCCCAGCACAGGCTTCATCTAAAGTTGGACAAGTTACTGGCAAGTCCCTCAAGTTTTAAACAGATCTTCTTAAGATGCTCCAAAAGAATAAACAGGTATCTTTTTCAATACATTTAAAAATCAAGGTCACAGTGAATAATGAAAATTTGCTCTCGGGACTGGGGAGATGGCTCAGTGGAATAAGTGCTTCCCTGGCAAGCACAAGGGCCTGAGTTCAATCCCTGGTTCCACCAAAAAAAAAAAGAAGTGCTGTCACCCAAGTAAGAACAGCACAGCGGAGAACCAACTACCCAGTGAAGCAAAGCAATAGGAACTGCTCCAATATAGAACTGTAATCAGTGCTTAACAAGTCAGGAAAATCACTGCTAGATCACCCCCAACCCCAGGAGAGGTAGAGTGGGTACACTATTCACCCTATGTGAAATCAGGTCTGACTACCCCCACTGCTGTGCCCTAGCACACCACCATTCATTCTGAAAGCCATGTTATATACCACTGATTCTTCTTACTCCATGCTCTGAGTCTGGGCCATTATTTTGCTCCTACCACCATGCAAGGATTCAGGGGAAAAAAAAATTAACCTTCATCAGAAGTAACGTTGAGGGGAGTTGGAACACAGACACTAGCCTAAGAGGTAAAGAGAAAATATACCAAATTGGGACAGATGACAGAATTTGATTAAAGTGAACCATGAGTTGCATTAAATATACACACAACTTGTAAAATTAAGATTTAAGATTTTTGAAGCTAGGTATTGGGGAAAATGCTCAGTTTGAAACATTTGATTTCTTAGGTTAAAGTTTATGAATCAAGGAAGTACTAATGAAGCATAAAATATACTAATATAATTTAGTGAAAAATAAGATACTTTTGATTAAAATTACTTGAAAACTATTAAACAGCTGGGCATGGTGCCCACCCTGTAAACCTAGCCATTTGGGAGGCTAAGGCAGGTGCAAATTCAAGGTCAAGTAGGGCAACATGGCAAGCCCCTGAAAAGATAGGAACGCAGCTCAGTGGAGAGTGCTCCTGGGCTTGGTCCCCAGTACCAGAAAAAAAAAAAAAACCACCACAACAAAAATAACCCACCAGAACATAAGCAAGAGAGGTATGACACACAGAACTGACTCAACAGTCTGGAAATCTAGAGAGAAGCCAAAAAAGGAAAGATAATGAAGAATGCATTAACTGACCCATAATATTTACATAAACAAGTGTAAACATTGGCTATGGTTTCACTTTTACAATCAAGCTGTATATAAAATAGACTATGATTTAGGTTAGAACACAAATATTAACTTTGGAACAATAAATGTGTTTATGGATATTATAATGTAGAAAGAAGACAGTGTGGTGGCACATGCCTGTAATCCTAGCACTCAGGAGGCTGAGGCAGGAGGATTGCTGTGAGTTTGAGACCAGCCTGAGCTACAAAGTGAGCTTTAGGCCAGCCTGAACTGCATAGTGAGACCCTGTCTCAAAAAGACCAAAATAATAATAATAATAATAATAATAATGTAGAAAGAAAAATGAAAGAGGTACTATTAATAACACCTCACAAAGTATACTTCCAGGTGAGCTAAAGAGAGGTAAGTTACATCATTACCTACCAAACACAAATACATCTCTAAATATGGCAAACAAAAATATATGTATATGTGATGGAAACAGCTAGGAATGGTTCAAGGTGATTTACAGGATGTAGGGTGGTAATTAGGAAAAGGGGCAAAAAATACCTTTCATAAACATTTCTTTGATTTTATTTTCTAATTTTAGACGTATGTCACTTGGATTTTTAAATGTATTAATGTATAGGTTCTCCTATGCAGCTTGGACTCCCAGTGGTCCTCCCATTTTCAGCCTTCCAGTGCTGGGATTACAGGCATGCGGCCCCATGCCCGGACTCTGGCCAGCTCATTGCACCAGCCCAGTCAGTGTAGCACATGGTGCTGGGGTTAGGTTGCTATCTTGCCAGCCCTACCTTGATAATTTTTAAAGAAACCATTCAAACCTATACCTAGAAATGGAAAAATGAACATAAAGACACTTTCAGTCAGTCTGTAATGGTGTTCAGATGATGCATAACTTTCTCTTTGTACTGATTTGGCAATAAATATGATAGTACTCTGACAAATCAAATAAAATAAAAATTTTAAAAAGGAATATGGATAGCTATGGCTAAGGAGCTTAAGAGTAAAATAAAAGTTATGAGTTATGACTGCTCTTTTATCAATACAAATTAGCAAAAAATTAAAACATAGGCATAAGCAATCTAAACATTTTCAGTATCAGTATTCCTACACATGCACATGTAAAGCACACACACTGATGATCAACCGAAGTCAGAGTAATTTGTCTACTTTTCACTTTTCATTTACACCCACACACACAGATTCCTTTTACTCAAATCTGTTCACTTTCTCTTTTGTGATTTCTGTCTTTAGAACTTAAAGTTAACCTTTATTTCCAATTTAAAGGTTTTTAATACTATATTTTATAGTCTGGATATTTTATAGTTCACATGGAACTGAGTATGGAACTGATTATTAGATATCTAATCAATTATTCTACCACTATCTGAATACCCTTTCCATTTGCATATTTGACACTCTATAAACTAAATTCATACACCACTATACCTTGGGAATTTACCTCAGATTGTTACATAGACTGTTAGATTGATAGTAACAAACTCATCATTCTTGCCTATTTAAACTTCACCTGGCTCTTTGTTCCAGAAAGCCATCTTTGCAGCTGGACTTAGGGTCCCTTGGCTCCCCAATAATTATAAATTTTATAAAATATCTTCACTTTCACCATGGGTTGCACTGGAAGTGGCAGATTGAAATTGACTTGGTGGGATTCCAATAATGTACCTTTGGGATTACAAATACTGACATCTTGGACCAAAACAAGAACCTGGAGAACCAATTGGTGCTCAAGGTGGCCAGGTCACGCAACCTTCTCAACACAATGACCACTAACCAGAATCACATGCAGGCAATCCACTGCACCTTGCGTGAACAACTAAAGATGGAGAAACATTATGGATTCCATCCCAATATGTGTCCATGGATGGACCAGTCAGCTCTGTGATGAATCATCATCACTCGGAAGCACTGAGAGACTTCAACCCCCCAAAGGATTCAAGAGCCTCAGTTTCAGAAATCCTCATCTCTAACGATGGAAGAGGCCTTGCCACCACCCACCGGAGCAGTTCCATGGTCAATATCCAACACATGGGTGCAACCTCTCAGACTCTCTGCCCAGACCTCAAGCAATGGACCTAACAGCACATTGCCCACTGTCACGGGATGACCTGAATCAGACTTGAAGTTCATGAGGCACACCACCTTGTTGACCGCCATGGTTTGATTCAATCACCTGAAAATCTTTTCACTGTCATACTTGCTCTTCTAGCAGCTACATTTGTCACAGAGGATTCTCAGCCTACCACCACCTATGGGCTATGTGGCCACAACTGACACTGCCCCAGCTTTTTCAAAACAAAGAAGGGGTAACTGTGGAGGACCACATGAGCAGCTCTCCTTGAAAGAAGATTGTCTCCATTTTGGCTGAGCCTGACCCTATTTTCCTGTATTGATATGTACAAAGCTGGCTAGGATTTCTATCCTTTCAATTGGCCTTAAGGAATGTATATTGGTGTTAGTGGAGGTGCTGGTGATAGTCTTTGAAGATGGCATGTGCATTTCCCTGATAACCTACACCTGCTGCTCTTTAATGGGATCTGGGTTGAGACAGGACAAAGAGCCAGTGCTCTGCGCTGCCAGCTAGGATCGAGCCTTGAGACAGAGGCTATGACTTCCTGGGGCTTAAAAGATTACATAAGAGTCAAAGCACAAGACCCCCCCAAAAAAACATTAGATACTATCTCAACAGCATAATGCAAATTACTTTCTCTGTATATCCTCTCTGCATATGGCAGAGGTAAATGTATGCCACCTACCTAGCTCAGCTCACAGTACTCACTTCCCACAATTCTCAGTCATTCTTTCTCAAGCCACTCCTCCTCCACTGAATAAAACCTGGGTGCGGCCCTCGTCAGTCTCTTTGTTCCAGAAAGCCATCTTCATGGCTGGACTTAGGGACCCTCAGCTCCCCAATAAAAGATAAACTTCATTTGTTTCATATGAATGTTTGAAATCATTCAATACCTTATATTCTGGGCATAGTAAGTTTTAAAAACACAATGGTGAATGAAAAAAATAGGATTCTTTCCCTCATCCACAGTAAAATATGAATCAAAACCACTGCAAGAGAAGCATTTTTGTTAACATTTTTTGAGTTTGAAGACTGATTTTCATTCTGTGTAGCTAGTATGTCATACATTAATATTTACTTTATGTAAGACCTTTTATTCACTGCATTAGTCTCACAAGATGAAATGTATTCAGAACTGATATGAATAACAAAAAATCAAACATGACCCTGAAAAGCTTAGAAGAAATGTGTTTCATCTTTTATTTCCAAGAAGAGTGCATATTACAAAAAAATAAGAAAACATTTGTTATGCTATTGAGTACAGAGCTCATATCGCAAACATTTAACTGTTTGCAACACACATCTGGTGATCTAAAATCAAAATCACCTTTACAGGCTTTAGTTTTCCACTGTTTCATAAAAATCACATTATAGTGTTATCACATTATAATGACACACTATTGTTTTAAGGCTCAAGTAAAATTGAAACCCATTAATTTTAGAGCAAACATCACATTTTACTGTTTTATAGAATGAAAAAACACACTAAGCACTTACACATGCAATATATTTCAAATGCTTGAATATTCTAGAAATAAGACATTTAGAATGCTTTAATACTTCGAGTTAACACCATTTGTATCAGTAACTGCAACATTGAACATTCAATTGAGTATTAGTCAAAAAAGATTTTTTTAAAGGCTGGAACAATAGAATGATAGGAGATACAAGAATGTCAGGCTTCACATTTGTTTAAAATTTAAAAATTAAAACAACTGTCTTCTCAGCATCAAAACTGTACCACAGACTTGAACCACATCTTTTTCAGCTTTAATCCCATGACTCTTCATCAACTGGATTGGGGGTTTGTGAAGAAAACCCTGCTGTATTCAGAGTGCTCTTGCTCTCATAATTCTAAAAAAAAAAAGAAAGAAAAGAGAAAGAGAAAGAGAGAAAGGAAAAGAGAAAGACAGAGACAAAGAAAAGGAAAAGGACAAAGAGGGAGAGAAGGAGACAGGGAGACAAGAAGAGGGAGAGGAAAGAAAAGAAAGATTAGGTTATGGCAACTTTAAAGTTACATTTCCCAGGATTTCCACCTTCTCTGCCTGAGATATACAAACCTTTATTCTCACTAAATCTGAATCACTTGACAAAAGGCTCATATCAAACTGGAAATCTAAATTGCACAAAATAATTCATGATTTTTAAGCCACTAGTTTTGCTAATGGAAAAACTTATTATACTTCAACAAATAAATATAAACATTTGATTAGTATGTTCAGTGCATAAAAAGACTTGAAGTCCCATAGCCCTAGTATTTTTGTCTTACTGGGGTCAAATTTTTTAAAATTAAAATTCTGAAAAAAGCTTATAAGACCCCAAATTGGAATTTAAAATTGCCATTAAATTCTGGAAGGAAAAATAATAAAATATAACAAAGTTAATCCCCAGCCTTTAAAACCCCAAAATATATATGTACATAAAATTTTATAATTCACCTCCTAGGTGTGAAAATGATTTAATTTCTGAATATTACAGTTAACAATATCAAGTACAACATTTTAACTGAAAGTAAACTTCTGAATTTTTCCCCTCACTAACCTTTCTAGTATCAACTGATGCAAACACATTTCCTCTTGTACTACCACTGAAGCCAGGAACATATGTACTAAAGGCAATTTCTTCCAACCATGCAGGAACATCCTGTTGAGCCTTTTAAAAAAATCATATGCAATATGAAGTTTCAAAAGACTGGAAAAGTGTGTCTTAACAATAGAAAACACTATCCATTTGATTTTACAATTTTTGAACTTCTATCTGTGTGGCTGGGCTACCTAAGAAGCACAAAGCCTTAGATGGATGTCCAGAATCACAAGAAAAAAAAACTTAAAACTTACATCTGACAATACTTTCACAAGAGGCTGTGCTAAATGATTGTCTGATTCGGGATCAAAAAAAGAAATAGCTCTTCCAGTATTTCCACAACGCCCAGTGCGCCCAATTCGATGAACGTACTCATCAATGGTAGAGGGAAGATCAAAATTAATAACATGTTGAACATTTTCAATATCCAGCCCTCTGGCAGCTACTGAAGTAGCAACAAGAACAGGGCACTTTCCACAGCGAAAATCTCCAAGGGCTTGCTCTCTCTCTCTCTGTTCCCGATCACTTGAAAACAAAAAAAGGAAGCTTGTATTAGAACTTTTTAAAACGAAAATTACTAGAGTTTAACATATAAATTTGAAACAATAAAACAACAGAATTTAATACTAATGTCCCCTCCTTACATACCAGGTATTACACTAATTCCTTCTAAGCCACAATTTTATCTTCACAATACTGAGTTAGAACAATTAACCCTATTTGTAGATGATGTAGGATAATAACTAATGTACAGATATCAATTACAACAAAGGTCAAATCTTACTAATAATCCCTTTGCTTTCCATGCACGACAAAAAATACACAACTATTTTGTTAGGATACCTGCTCATAAAAGAGACAAGAGTTTCTAAGGTGCAATTTCAGAGTTCTGCACACTCAACAATACTTTAGATCCACTAATAAAGTACCAAATCAGTAAAGTAACAAACATGACATTTTTAAGCACTTGCACCACCAATAAAACCCAAAATAAACAAGAAACAACAGGCATTAGAAAGAGTAGCATCAACAGAGGACATAATTAGATAACTTAGAGATCCTTAAATGAGATCTCTTAAAATGTTTCCATAATGAGAAGCCTAAGGCAGACTTCAAATTGACCATGCTCACCATTCGGTTCCTATAAAAACTAAAAATGAAAATGAAGAGTTACCAGTTAAGCTAAGTTCTGCTAGGTGGCACTGTACTTTGCTGGTGCAAGGAGAGAAAAATTAAAAGAGATCTTGAGAAAATTCTGAATCCTAGTCCTAGGATTATATCAAGTTAGTCATGTGCTGCTTAATGATAGAGACATGTTCTGAGAAATGTGTTATTAGGTAATCTCATCACTGTAGAAATATCATAAAGTTTATCTTACATAAACTTGCACAAACTATCACTTACACATGACAACAGTAGATAAAATTTTAGTGGGCTACTACCATATATGCCACCTGTCACACATTGTGTGGTATATGACTGTATAATACTAGTTTTCTTTAATGCTAAATGAAAGTCATACTCCTTTTAGGAATCATATTAATTTACTTACCCATGAATACTTGTAGTTGATACTTTCTCTTGACAAAGAAAGGTTGCAATAAAATCTGCTTTTTTCTTAGTTTCAACAAAGACCATAGTTCTTTCATCACCTACAAATCAATAACATGATTGATATTCAAGCCACAAATGTAGGGAAAAAAGGGAGTTTGTCTGACAGGGCTTACTAGCCTAGTACACACGAGGGAGTCAAATGTTTCCTGAATGGATGAATGCCAAAGATAGAGATAAGTATTATTTTCCTAGTTTAGGGATTTAAAAAATAGTTAGCTTTGTCTCCTCTCCATCTCAGAAGTAAAAAACTTAGGGAACTGTAAATGATGACTGCCTGTTAATTCAGTAGTTCCTGATGTGTTTCAGTCACACTCTTCCCTCTTTCATTTTCTATAAATGCTTTTGTTATCTCTATCTCACAAAACAATAATCTTTTATTCTGTCTTTGCTGTTTGAGGTGTTTATAACATGGCATCTGATCCAAGACTGCTAACCTCTACAACCCATATTCCAACACTATTCTTAATTTGTAGTCTTTCATTTCCAAGATATGTATCTAAATAGTTAAGTGCAGGATCTTAACCATATACCTGTTATATTACTTATTACTACTCATAACCTCTCACACCCACCCCACATCAGCTCACTTCATTTATTCATGTATGTAATATCTATCTAATACTCACTAGACTCCAATCACTGTTCTAGATGGTTAAAAAACAAAAGGCTCTCATGTAGGGAGGCAAATAAATACTATGCTTTAAGTATAAAAAGAAACACCAGAACAGTCAAGATCCAGAAAAGGTCATAAAGTGTAATTAGACAATATCTGAATAAAGATAATGAACTCTACAAATACTGGGGAAAGAGAAAAGGCAGAGGAATGAACAAGAACACAGGCCCTGAAATACTGAATTCTCATGCTTTAAAAAACAAAAACTTTCTGAGTTGAGTGAACTGAGAATACAAAAGCAACAGAACCATGTGCCTGTTGTATGTGAGGAATACTAATGATCAGGTAAAGTGGGTAAAGTTAGCAGGACAGAGGAAAATTAAGAGAAGGCAGGAAAGTAACTGAGACCGTATCATGTAAGGCCTTGGAGGACGCCAATATAATATTTTTACTCCCCTAATATACTATTCTTTTACTCCCTGATGGGAAGCTATGGGGTTTGGAGCAAAAAAGTAACATGATTTTTGCAGTTATTACAGTGTAGATATATACTGACAGTAGAACCAAGAGGACTACACTAACAGGTTAGGTGTGTAATCAGAGAAGGAAATCAAGGATGACTCCAAGATAATGTACATCAGCAAAGAAAAGAATGTAAACTAATACTAACTAACTCATGTTTGCCTTAGGCAACCAACCAAGCTAAGAACTCAAAAAAGCAACTTGTTCCACAGTCAACACGTTAAATTTTTGAGATGTGATCATTTTACATTTAATCAAAAACTAATACAATACATAATATAATAAATTTATATTTTATCAAAAACTATCTTTCATCAATTTTGGAAGTTACTCAACAAGTGGCCAATGCCAAAACTGATACATAAGACAAAGCCAGATACATAGTATTGCTACGTAGCTTAAGACATAATATTAATTTTTCTTTTTCATCAGTGAATCTCAACTAGGAATGTAGATCAGACTGAATACATGAAATTTTGTGAAAATATAGAAGTTTGATCCCTATTCTATACTTCTTGGATTTACTTGACATTCTTAGTATGAAAAATTATGTCTACCCATTTTTATAAATCTCATTGATCTACTGGATACTACGCTCAGTTATCATCATTAGAGACAATTGCCTCTGTTTTGCATATCACAAAAAAATTCTTTATCAGTAACATTTTTATTAAACATCATCAGACACATTTAACCACACAGTAACCACAGTCCTTATATTTCTGTCTATCAACAGAAACCCCAGTCCTTACATTTGTTTTCTTTTGATGATTTTCCAAAGACAGTGCTATAAGCTAAAGATATGTTGAGACTTCAGACTTGCAAAAAAGAACCATACCAGGCAAATTATTGATACTTCAAACAACAAACTCTTGGGGGGGGGGCAGAGGACCGATGGTGACATTGCTTTGACAACTTGGGAGACCATACGACTGGAATAAACAACATTTCTAGAAATAATCCAGAAGCAGATGATTAAATATTAAAAAGAAACACTAGAAGAATTAAGATCCAGAGAAGGTTATAAATAATGAAATGATATCTGAATAAAGATAAATAGATTCCTAACAGATTAAAAGAATCAGAATTATATAAGAACTGAGTGAGCTGACAGAGGAGAGTTTATTGTTACACTGCTTCAAACATGGTTAATATTTTAATGTTCTATTTTCTGGTTAAATCAGGAAACCTTTTTCTTCTTAGGCCATTATAACCCATTTTAGACCACTTGTGTAAACAAATCTAAAACATTGTATAATAGTATCTGATCTCATTTCTGACAATGCATCTAACCTAAATTCAAACTCTTAGTAAGGTCCTTACATTGACTGGCTAATATAGAGTATCATCTGGACCAGTTCAGTAAGAATCTGTATTCTTTTAACAGGATCAAACTGGATAGACTGAGTAAATAAGGTCTTGACTGAATTCACGTTGAAGATGACACAGTAGGTAGGACCAGAACAAACACCAGCTCTCCTTATAAAACCAAAACCCAACAAGGCTCTCCCAGGTCAGCTACTCCACTACTTGTTTTATATGGCCTAGTTTTGGAGACCCTAACAAAAGTTGCACTGTCTGAAAGACCAGGGACATTAAGACCATTAAAAGAAAGGAATTTATTCAAATTTCTAGGTATTTGGAGGTTAAAAAAAAACAGTAGGTATTGTTAATTTCCTGTCCCTCAGAAAGCAAAGCAATTCTTTTTTGTAATTCAATACTATGTGACTTTTCATTTGCAAGACAAACCGAAGGAGGTTTATACTGTTTATAGAAAGCCTTGTCTCAATGAGAACACACATAAGACAAACATTATAAGATGAACTTAACTTAGTGACCAAGACAAGCCTCTGAGGTATACATAGGCTGTCAGTAAAAAATGTGGAAGACTTTGAAATGAGCCCAAAAGATTACTGTCTAGCACACCCTTAAGGAGAGTGCTACATATGCCTCCCCAACCCCTCTCCAAACCAGGGATTGAACTCAGGCCCTTGCACTTGCCAGGAAAGCACTTATTCTAATGAGCCATCTCCCCAGCCCATACCTATGCCTTTTATAGTCTTGTTTAATCTGTAACTCACTGCAACTGACAGCAATGCAAAGGAGTCTCAATGAAAATGCAAACAGAATTTTTGCCTCAATAATTCCTTATTGTTTTATAGATGCTGATCAGTTTCACATACCTTTGTAAAATAATTTTAGCACTCTAACAGCGTATATATGCATGTGCTCTGTACTTTTTTCTCTGAACAGTAGCCAGAATGGTGGTGCACACCCATAGTCCCTGTACTCAAGCGGCTGAGTTAGGACTACATTGAGTTTGAGGCCAACCTATGCTTCACAGTGAATTCCAGGTCAGCTTGAACAACTAGAGTGAGACCTTATCGCAGAGAAAAAAAGAAAAACTTTCTTCAGAACTCTTAATGTCTTACTTGTTCCTTTAATAAAGAGGTCATAAAATCTTTGATTGTGATTTAAAAATTAAAATTATAAAAGGTATTCAGGCATGCTTCTGGACTAATGAATCCTATGCATTTTAAAAAGCAGCAGGCAAAAAATCAGCAATATTTAGTGAATGATCAGGAGTTAATTATATTAATAATGTAAAATTTGATGAATAGTGAACACTATACTGCAAAAAATTTCAATTTAAATAATTCAGAAATGTATCAATAGTGACTTTTTCCAAGAGGAAACCAGCACTTCTGAAAAACTTTCCTTGACTTATTCCCAAAGCAAATTTGATTCCAGTTTATATACTAAAAATATTAAGGGACCTATATTAGACATATGTCATATCTATAGCAAAACCATATGCAGTACTCATCTTTTCTGTATCTAAAGCTTCAGTTGATATCAAACAAGTCCCAGGACCTTTTTGATTTTCAGTTTGCTCAACCCTACAGGGAGGATAATGACAAAACCTACCTTATAAGGTTTCTTTGAGAATTAAATAGTTAACATATATAAATCAATTAGAACAGTGTATCACTCACAGCTATTTTTACATGCTCTTACTATATGTTATAAAACACTGAAGTAATTCATTTCAAACTCGAGCTAAGTATTTATTATTTAAAGGGTTTGTTTGTTTGTTGCGGAACTGGGGATTGAACTCAGGCCCTTGCACTTGCCAGGGAAGCACTTAGTCCACTGAGCCATCTCCCCAGCCCATAAAGGGTATTTTTAAATAAAATAACAAACTTAAGACTGGAAGCTTTTCACTCCTTTCTAAACAACCTTTCCTTCCATATTTTCTCTTTGCTCATTATTAGAACCAATTTCCTGACTTTTCAGTCTTCTGTGCGGAACACAGACATTCAAAAAGAAACAGAATTACTAAAACAGGGTATTGTAGATGAAAGAAACTACAGCACACAAATAGACCTAATCTGTGAAGTAACAAAGAAACCATAGAGGATATATTTCTAAAGCCAGGAGTGGTGGCTTACATCTGTAGTTCCAGCTCTCAGGAGACTGAGGCAGGATGATCATTGTGAGTTTGAGACTAGCCTGGGGTACAAATGAGCTCAACGCCAGCCTGAACTGCATAGTGAGAAATACATATATGTGCATGTATGTGTGTGTGTACATACATACACATATATGGTTCTCAGTTATATCCAACAAAAATATTACTTTCCTTAAAAATAAAAATAATTTAGGGGATAGAGAAAAATATTTTCAAAGAGTATGTGAAGGAAAGAAGTAGCCCTCAAGTCTCTCCCAGCTGCGAAATTCTTTGAACCTATGACTACGAAAAGATGAGAATCTGCTATTGAGACAATAAAATATAAAAATGTTTTTAAGTCTTAACACTTTTTCATATTAGAAAGAGAATAAAAATTTTAAAAACATTAAATCAATACAGAATTTCAAAAGACAAGAGGAAATAAAGAATGATTGTTATATTTATTACATATTGTTATCTTCAAAGTAGTCATTCAGATTACCAGCTATAATACAAAACTGGTCAAAATTTTTTTTATATTAAGCTATTTTTAAAAAATAAAAATCACATATGCTAGCTAGTGAAATACTGTTAAACTAAATCTCAAATCTTTCCTATATTCAACCTTTATGCAATATAGATTACATAATTTACACAGAAAATTGATCAAAGATTTTTCACTAAGAGTTTTAGAGGAAACAAAGCAAACTTATTAAAAGCTATATCAAATAATTCCTTAGAGATTTTTAAAAATTAGATATTTAAAAAAAGTAAAAATCATGACAAAAGGTAATTTTATTAATATAAGATACCTGTATTTTGTAGGATTTCGACAAGTTTTTCCCTCTTTGAGTATTGGCCAACTTGAAGAACGGTCTGCTGAACATCTCTACATGCTCCACCCACTTGTCCAACAGCAACAAACAAATAATTCGACTTTAAAAACTCCCCAGCCAACCTTGAGAGATAGAAAGATAATTTCTTAGCTTACACTTTTCCATTCACACTCATGATATTCACTGAAGTCCTACGAGTGTTATCTGCACCTTAATCAGGCAGCAGATATTAAATAATGATAAAATCAGGTGGTTATTTCTGCTATTCAAGTGTTATTTTCAAGGATAAGGATACTGCTAGTATTTGGCAAACTATATATTAGCAAATAAGTGTCAAATTATAGATGTAATCATTCTGAGCTTTGCTGTCCACCAAAAACTATATAAAATTTACATGTAACAAAAAGTATAAACTAAAATAAATGTCAAGTACATAAACTAGAAATTTTCTAATAAAAACAAATGTAGAAGTAGGCACAAGCCAGACTAGAAATCTCTCTCCCCACCACAGCAAGCAGGCCCCAGCACTAGAAGCAGCACCCCTCCAAATACCACAATCAGGCCCACATAGCACAGCCACACCCGATAAAAGGCAAGCTCAGCTACCAACTCAAAGCTGCTGCACATTTTTGCTTCCCCATGGTAGGAGGCAGCAGAGATGAGGACTAACAGGTGACCTGATTTTAGAAAAGCACAATGCCCAGGAAGAGAAGGAAGCAACCAGAACCAATGACTGTAGACAGTAGATCCAACAGCACTGGAACCCCTACCCTGTGTCCAGCAGAGCCCAGAGGCTTGATCACATTCCCATCTGCCAAAAGGAGCAAAGACCTGTCTTGGTTTGTGCAATAACCACAGTGTTGGGGAACAGACAGAAGATGCAGGGAGGGCAGCACAAAAACCCGTAAGCCCTAAAGCTAGGTACAGAAAAACAGGACTGAATGGATAGGACCACAGATCTCAGAAAGAAACCACTCATCCAAAAATGCAGGAAGTTTTTGTTTTGTCTCAGTCTTTCTTCATTTTTCTGTTTTGTTATCTTCCCCTCACTGGATTTTTGGAGGATTGCAAGGTTTTTCCTCCCTTTTGCCTTTTTCCTTTCAACTTTTTTCTCTTCGTTGTTTTTGTTTTCTTGTCTTTATTTCCTGTTTATCCTTTCATTACTTCCTTCTTACAACTGTTCTCTAACACTATTAATTACCTTTTATTCTCAAATAGGAATCCCCACACATACTTTTCTCTCCTCTCATAGTCCACTGATTTTTAAATTTTGCTTTTTTCATTCTCTAGTCCCACATGTGCTCTACATTTACTAATATAACTAGTAAATTTTATGAATCTCTAGACTGCTGGTTAATATTATACTACTGCTATTTAACTCTGTTCTATTGCTAGTAGAATTAAAGGTCTTTTATTTAGTAGATATTAATTACCATACATTTACTAATGTTACTATTTGGTTTCCCTTAGTGTTCATACTGTAATTATAGATCTCTTTTCTATGGTTATGGGTGGTATATTATTGGTTCTTAGAGTTTGTCAGTATTTAGGCAGTTTGTATTTGACACTATAATCTATGATGGTTTTGTTATATCCATGATGACACAGCTGTTCCCATTGATTCTCTTGGGATGCCAGTATTTGGACCATGTTGGGGACATGAATGTACTATGATCCATTCATAAAAAAATGAGTACTAGGCCAAATACACAGCAAACTCATTAAATTTTATGTACCACTAAGAAAAAAATATTGCCAACTTAACGCTTTTAGATTTCCCCAAATAAAAAACTTTTATTACAGATTTTGATCATAAGAAGTAAAACAGCAGCCAGAACCATTATTCCAGGATATGCAGTGTGCTAACATACTAGCAAGGGATCTACATGACATTTTATGAGCCAAAGGACTAAGTATACAGCAAAAAAAGAGCTACAACCCTAAAATCCACAGATCATGTTGCCTCCAAACTGTTCTATGGAGAGATTCCATGCTCTCCTGTGCCCAGTGGACCCCTCCAGACTCAGCCCCAGCCCAGCCTATGAGACCTTCAGCCATGCTCTCAGGACTCCTCCAAACTCCTCCAGAACCAGCCAAGGCCTGGTGTGTGAGTGAGACCTTCAATCACGCTCTTAGGACCCTGCCAAACCCCTCCAAAACCAGCCCAGGCCCAGGCCCAGTGTGGAAGTAAGAACTTTCTCCATGCTCTTGCAACTCCTCCAGACCCAGCCCAAGGCCAGGATCATTGAGCATGTGGGAGAGTTTCCATGTTCCCCACTTCCCGTTGCCTGCTGGATCCCTCCAGACCCAGTCCAGGTCCTCTTGTGAGTACTTCAGTCCTGCTCTCTAGGACCCCTCCAGACCCAGCCGAGGCCTGGCATACAGGCCTGGGGTGAAACTCTACCTGAAGTCGCTGCAGAGAGGCTAGGGGCCAGAACCACCCAGCTAATCCAGGAGCAGAATATCTTGCCAGAGGGGCACAAGTTTACTTCCAAGGGCTGCAGCAGGAAGAAGTTGAGCATAGCAGCAAGACCCAAGTCAGACATAATTGGATGAATTCAAATGTTGTGGATCTGCATCCAAATTTCAATAGGTACTAAGGCTATAACAGCACCAAAATTTACACCAAAGGTCAGAGGACAGCACTCTACAAAATGACAAAGGAGCAAAATGCAATCTCAGTCCCCAAGCTCACACAGAACAAGTGCAGAAGACACTAGCACAGAAGAAACTGGGAATCATACAGCTGAAATGTCTGAATTGATAGCATCTGAAGTAAAGAACTGCAGAAAGATATAGAGGAACTCAGATCAGAAATATCTTCTGAAATAAAAATCTCTGTAATAGCATCTGAAGTAAAAAACCAAATGCAGAAACATATAGAAGAAATCAGATAAGAAATAATCTCTGAAATAAAACAAGAAAGGATAACTATAATGAAAGAATAACTGCTTCTCAAGAAGACACTGATAAAAAAATAGAGATTAGAAAAACAATGGAATCCTTGAATAAACAATACAGGAAAGAAATAGATCACATGAAGCAGAATCAAGGAGATACAAAGGAACTTAAAATCTCAATCACAAGCTTGCAAAACCATGTGAGTGAAAGTGAAGGTAGAGTTTCAGATCTTGAACACGCTGTTGCAGCTAGTGAAGAGATAAGAAAAGATCTCTTAAGAAAAAGAAAAGATCTCTTAAAAACAACTAGGATGCAGGAAAAAATAATTCATCACCTGCAAGACAATGCAAAGATGAACAACGTGAGACCAATAGGCATCAATGAGAAAGGAGTCAATACAAATTATATAAAAACAATATGGACAGAATAGAAAACTTCCCAAATATGGGGAAACAATCTGACATTCAGTAACTGAAGCATACAAAGCCAAAAATAACATCAATCCAATTAAAAACATACCCAGACATATAATAGTCAAGATCCCAGAAATCCAGCACAAGAACAATAGCTACTAGAGAAAAGAAGCAGATCACATTCAAAGGAAAAACCCATCAGAATACTGGAAGACTTCTCTTTACAAATCATGAAGGCAAGGTGAGCATGGAGCAGAGTACTTCAAGTCTATGAAAACAAATTCCAGCCCTCACTGCTATACCCTGCAAAACACTATTTCAAGTTTGATGGAGAAGTGAAATACTTCCATGACAAAGAACAACTAAAGAATTTCATGATGACAAAGCCAACCCTACACACTACTAAAAGATGTTTTAGAGAGGGACCAACATGATCAGAACTCCATGAATGAAAACAGAAGGAATCCACTAAATAGGGCAAACAATTAAATATAGGACTAAAAGGAGCAAACAACTGCAGGTAAATAACATGTCAACCTTAAGTCAATACATCTCAATTATAACCATCAGTGTAAATGGATTCAATCCACCAATTAAAACAGTCTGGCACAGTGGATTAGGAAACACAATCCAACAATATGCTATATAAAAGAAACACACTTAACTCATAAGAAACTTATAGGCTGAAAGTCAAAGGATGAAAACAGTACTACGTGCCTCAGAACCTCAGAAAAAAGCAGTGTTAGCAATGCTGTTCGCAGACAGTCTCAATTTCAATCCAAGAATGATCAAACAAAATAAGAAAGGCCACCACTATACACTGGTTAGGGGAAAAAAATCAAAAAGAAAAGGTAACACTCAGAAATACATACACACCAAACATGGGAGCACCCAACTACACAAGATAAATCTTGATAGGCATGAAAAATCTAATATCCACAATTCTGACAGGAGACCTTAACACCTCCCTCATCCCAAAAAGATAGGTCAAGCAGACAAAAAGTTAGCAAAGAAGGAGCAAAACCAAACCAGCACTTCAAAGCATGGACTTAGGGGACATATATAGTGTTCCACCCAAATGTGCTGAATACGCATTTTTTTCAGCTGCACATGGTTCATTTTCTAAAATAGACCCATACTAGTCCATAGGTCATGCTTAAGTATATGCAAGAAAACAGAAATTATCCCCATGCATATTATCTGACCACAGTGCAATGAAACTGGAAATGACAAGAGAAACCATAAAACCCCCTAAATACATGGAAATTAAACAGCACCCTACTGAGCAACCAATAGTTACAAATGAAATTAAACAGGAAATTGTACAATATCTGTAAGTCAACGAAAATTCAAGCACAACTTACTGCAATTTATGAGATGCGATGAAAGCAGCTCTTAGAAGGAAATTTATAGCTGTGAATGCACACATTAGGAAAACAGAACAGGAACAAATAAATAATGCTGCACCTCCAACATCCACAAAAGGAACAGCAAACCAAACCCAAAGCCCAAAGACTGGAAGAAATCATAAAGATTAGAGCAGAAATTCAATCAATACAAAGAAAACAGTTCAAAGAACAAATCAAAAAGCTAGTTCTTTGAAAGATTAAATAAAAGTGATAAGCCCCTAGCTAACCTCATCAAAAAGAAGAAAAATTCAAATACAAGCAATAAGGAATGAAAAATTACCACAGATCTAGCAAAAAAGTTCAGAACATTTTCAATAGCTACTTTGAGAATCTTTACTCTCACAGAATAGAAGACACAGACGAAATGGAAAGATGCCTAGAAAGGTACCAATTACCAAAACTGAATCAAGATACAACAACTCTCAATAACCCAATAACAGCCAATGAAATATGAAATGTAATAATAATAAAAAAAACCTACTGGCAAAAGTCTAGGTCCTGACGGATTCACAGCTGAATTCTACAAGAAATTTACAGAAGGTATAATCTCTATACTCCTCAAATTCTTAATGAAACTGAAAAGGAAGCAGTCCTCCCAAAATCGTTCCCTGGGGCAAGTATTATACTGATACCAAAACCAGGGAAAGACACAACTAAAAAAGAGAACTAGAGGTGAATCTCCCTCATAAACATAGGCACAAAAATGATCAATAAAACCTGAGCAAATAGAATACAGCAAATCATCAAGAAAATGATATACCATGACCAGGTAAGATTCATCCCAGGCATGCAAGGATGGTTCCATATACGCAAATCTATAAATGTAATACAAAAAACCACATCATCATCTCAATTGATGCAGAAAAGGATTCTGACAAAGTCCAACACTCATTCATGTTCAAAGTCCTACAGAAAATTGGAATAGATGGCCTCTACATTATTCTGAAAAAAGCCATCTATGACAAAGCCAATGGCTAACATAATTCTAAATGGGGAAAAACTGGAAGCTTTTACTCTCAAATCTGGTACAAGAAAGGATGGCCCCAATTACAACTCCCATTCTGGAAGCATTAGCTAGAGCCGTTAACAAGAGAGAGAAATAAAAGGAATAAAAATAGGTAAAGAAAAAGTCAAACTATCATTATTTGCATATGACATGATACTTTACTTGGAAGACCCAAAAACTCCAAAGAAGCTACTAAAATTGATACACAAATTCAATAGCATAGCAGGATACAAAGTCATACATAGCATTCCTCTACACAGATAACAAACACTGAGAAATTAGAGAAACAGTATCTCTTACAATAGCACCATGGAAAACCGAAATACCTTGGAATTCACCTAACTAAAGAAGTCAAAGACCTTTTCAAGGAAAATTATAGTACTCTGAAAAAAGAGATCGTAGAGGATTTCAGAAAATGGGAAGATATTCCCTGCTCCTGGATAGGAAGAACCAGCATTGTGAAGATGGCCATACTTGCAAAATTTTTATACATATTTAAAGCAATCCTTGTCAAACTACCACCAAGATACCTCACAAACCTAGAGAAATCATTCTTAAAATTTATTTGGAACCATAAATGACCTAGAATAGCAAAGGCAATCCTGGCCAACAAACAAAAAACTGGAGGCATTACAATACCTGACTTGAAATTATACCACAAAGCTACTGTGATAAAATCAGCATGGTATTGGCAACAAAATAGACCTGAGGATCAATGGAATAGATTAGAAGACATTGAAGCCTCTACTAACACACTTGGCCACCTTATCTTTGACAAAGCATATCTACAAACATGCTTAATGGAAGAAACATAACCTCTTTAACAAATGGTGCTGGAAAACCTGGCTTTCTACATGTCAAAAACTAAAATTTGACCCAGGTCTATCACCATGCACTAAGCTAAAGTTAAAATGGATTAAATATCTAAATATTAAAACAGAAACACTAAATTTCCTAGAAGATAAAGTAGTAGGAACTCTTGAAGACACAGAGGTAGGCAAAGAGTTCATGAACAAAAATCAAACTGCATGGGTAATACTTGAAAGAATTAGCAACTGGGATCTTCTCTTTTCAGAAGTTTTTGCATGTCAAAGGGCATTACCAACAAAGTGAAAAGACAACCCACAAATTGGGGGAAAAAATCTTAATAAACACTCCAAGGTCTGCTCTCTAGAATTTATAAAGTACTAAAAAACAGTAGGGCCCCAAAATTTAAAGACCCAATCCAGAAATGGGCATTAGTGATGAATACACACTTCTCAAAGGATGAAATTATACAAGCAAATAAATATATGAAAAAATGCTCATCACTAGCCATCTGTGAAATGCAAATTAAAACAACACTGATATGCCATTTCACCCCAGGAAGAATGGCTATCATAAAGAAATCAACCAACAACAAATGTTGGAGAGGGAAAAAGAAACCCTTCTCCACTGCTGGTTGAAATGTAGACTGATGCAACCATTATGGAAATCAGTGTGGAAACTCCTTTAAAAACTAGGCCTAGAAATCCCATTCAAAACAGCTATACCCCTACTGAGAATTTTCCCAGAGGAACTGAAAATGTCATATCATCAAGATATATGTGCACCTATGTTTATAGCAGCACAACTTGTGAATAGCCAAATCCTGAAAACAACCAAGATGCCAGTCACCTGAGGAATGTATGAAAAAAGTATGGTATTTTTATAAAATGGAATATTAATCAGCTATAAAGAATGATAAACTCAAAGCCTTTATATTTAAGTCAATGCCATTTGAAGATATATTCATGAGTGAAATAATCCAGACCCACATGTGTAAATATTGCATAGTCTCCCTAGTGTAAGAACTCAAAAGAAGAATTACAAATAGAAAGGTATAACACAATTAAAATGAAAGTGAGAACTTAAGGATTAAACAAGAAAGAAAGGACAAGGAGAAAAGCTAGAAAACATGACAGGGGCAAAGCCATACATTTATATGCACAAGATATAGTCAAGGCAATGATCCTGAGAATCTTCAGCAGGTTTTTGAAACTAGCAGTTAATTGATAGTATTATTACCCTAACTATATATGCTGGTATCTGTTAACTGAGCAACTGCACTGAAGACAGCAATGAGTGATACTAGGGTCATGCTTTGAATGCCTGTCATTCTGATCTTCTAAATACGTACTGCTTGTCATATCATACCATTTACTGCCATACTGTCTCTCAACCAAATGTTTTAAAAAAGGGTAATAAATGAAAACGAGAGACAAAAAAATATAGGACTATCCTATATACAATGTTGTATATGGTTAGATTTTTAAATTTCTGTGTAAAAGTATGTAATTGTTTATTCATATTTTTTTTTATTTTTTTCTTCACATTCTATAGGGATTTAAAGTTTAACATATCAATACTTAATGGAAAATACCTATTCCAGGCTATGTCTAAGATGTTTGATATTCAAACAGATAGTGAAGTTAAGCTCAACTGCTTATGTTATAGGGTAATAATATCATTAAGTTCTCTTCTAGAGGGTTAACAACTTGTTTGCAGTCCAAAAATTAGAGAAAAAGAAGGGCTTCAAGGACAGCCAACATTTTGGCCCTAGCCTTTCAAGGTCAGTGAGGACTCAGTACATAGAAGAACCTGTACTGTAAAACATCATGTAACTCAGAGGTGTGCCTAAGGAGAGGCACATGGGGAGAAAACATTCTTTCAGGCTTTCATAGAAAGCAAGTTGGTCAAGCAATGCCCATGACTCATCCACATGGCTGACACTGACAAAGGATCTACAAACTGTGGTACAGGGTTTCACGGTAAATCCTCAGGGGATCTGACTGACCTTGTCAGATACAAAAATTACATTTCTTGTTATATAGGTCTTACTTTACCTTGGCCATAACCATCCAGCAGAAAAGTATAAAAACGAGGTATAAAAAGTAAAGCCATTTTAATATGCTGAGCTGTAAAAGACTCAAGTCAACAACTTCTGACACTGCCAGTCCTACAGATAACCCACTACTATTAAGCACTATTTGGATTATTTTGCTGAATTCACACACTTACAATATTTAAATGGCAATAGAATACCCATCCCTGACAAAATTAAACAAAGAAAGGGGATACAAATGAAGGACCATTTTTTTATCTGTATATACAAAATATATTAGATATAGAGCTACTTTCTCTTAATTAAATGAGAAGGAAGATTTACACTAAAAGTGTTTGGACAGGATATCATGTCTACATCTTGTACTATGAATAACCACTACGAACAATATGCAACGTATTAATTATTGAAACTATCCTACTAATCAGTTTTATAACTGTCTCATTACTATTTGTTTCTCAATAAAATAAAAAAGTAACTTCATTTACTAAGCACTTATTAAGGCCTAGATAAGTGCTATGCTACAATACATACACACAGACTGCTAATGAAAATCCAGAAACAAGAGTAAGAAATAATAAAAAATGTGGTAAGCTTTTTAGGAACAACCTACATTTTAAACCTACATTATTACTGGTGTAAAAATCTTTAAAAATACTCAAATATCTACAAAAGACTATTTACAATGCTTCTATTTTCATAGGACATCTACACATATAATGAACTTATTTTTAAAATAAAAATATTGCCTTTGAATTTCTTCTGGAAAAGTTGCACTGAATAAAAGAGTCTGACGCTGTTCCTTTGTTGGCATTCCTGGGCAAGCAATTAACCTCTTCATTTCTGGCCCAAAACCCATATCCAACATGCGATCTGCTTCATCCAAAACTAAATATTTGACTTGCTTGAGACCAATCTGTATTTTTAAGGGTAAGAACAAAAAATATATATTAATCTATATTAAATAATATTCTCCACAATTCTAACTGCTAAAATATTTTCAGAGATAAGACTAGAAACCAATGCATAAAATGATTTAATCTGGGATTATAGGCACATGCTACCATGCCCAGCTTCTATGACTTTTAATAATCTCAGAAAAGTGCTTTTGTGCAGAAAGAGCATGTTTTAAGTAACTCTATTTTTAAAACAGCATTTACAAAACCAGGTAAGGTTTATTAAAGTTAATGAAAGTACTGATAATTTAATATGTAAATCATTTACTTATTAGTTAGGGTACTAGGGTTTGAATCCATGGCCTTCACACTTAACTATATTCTCAATCCTTTCTATTCAGACTGAGTCTCAGTAAGTTTGTAAATTGCCCAAGCTGGGCTCAAACTTCTAATTCTATCTCAAGAGTGCCGGCATTAAATGTGCATACCATTATGTCCAGGTAAGTGAATTCTTAAAATATTCAGCACTACTTAAATAGGAGATTACTAATGTCACAAGGATGTCTTGCAAAAAGTATTTCACCAAGGTAGATATGAAACTAGCTAAAAGCACTTACTTCATTTTTCTCCCAGAGCAATGGAGTACAGGACATGTATTCTAGAATCAGACCCAGGCTGCTCTTTTTCTTCAACCTTTTATTGGCACATATTACTTGTATAATGACAGCATGTCCATTCACGCATATACACTGTGTTGATCATGACCAACTTCTACCCTGTCTCACACCCTTTTCCTCCCTTTATCTGTAGTCCCTTTCAATCTTTAAAAGTCCTCCTACTTTAAGAAAAATCCCAATTCTAACTATCACAAGAGCTATGTGAAGGATTTTAGACAGATGCTACAATCTCAGTTTGTATAAAGTGGAAAATACTACATTGTATAGGATTACCTTAAGAATTACATGAAACTAATTGAAGGATATTGATGGAGCCTAAAATATAAATAGTACACTTTACACTACTCCATCCCTTCTCCCTATAAGAAATGATCCATCTTGTAACTTAATCCTTCTAAAACCTACCTTTTCTTTACCTATGATATCCATCAATCTTCCAGGAGTAGCACATAATATGTTACAACCTTGTACTATTTGTCGGATTGAATGTCCCAGCTGTGTTCCTCCATATATGACAACAGCTCTTACACAAGTCCTGTTGACAAGAATAATGTTATTTTATTTTTTTTTTTTTTTAGGCATTTGTTTCTAACACATCAAGAACCCATAAAGAAGAACAGTCAACTACCTAAAAACCACATTCTGCCTAGGAAGATGTGGAAATGTTAAGGTTGAAAACTAAATGACAAACAGGGAAAAATACTTCACAAACTATCTGATAAATGATCCCTCAAAAGCAATGAGAAAATACTATGCTCCCTTCACAAATTTAAAAAAACAAAACCTAAAAGACATGAATAATAAAAATACAAAAACTTTTAAATATTTTAGAAGGCTCAATATTACTTTAAAAAGGATCACAAAGGAAAACACTATAGAACATAGTATAGTAATACCCTGTTAGCTAGGTGTAAGCGAAGCAGAACTCAGAGTAAACTGACACAAACTCTAAAATTTATATTCTATAAATAAAAATGTCCTTTTCCCACTAAATTCACATCTAAAAATTAATTGTTCAGCTATGTCTCCACAAATGGTCAGAGATGAATATTTGGTACCATTCATTGCCAACATTATTTTCAGTATAACAAGTCTGAAATCTAAGTGTGCACAAAAGTTAAATTACAGTATGCACATTCCTAGGCATACAGTGTATTCAAAGGGCTATAGTTCTAGATTAAACATTACCTCCAATATACACTGTTATCTTTTGAAATACCAAGTTCTTCAGATGCTAACAGATAAGTATGCTACCATTTCTTGGAAGATTAACGTGGACTCATGTAGTGACTATTTCTGCATATATATATATATATATATATATATATATATATATGAAACTGTTATCAGAAATTGAAAAGGGGAACCAAAGAACCAGAAGAAGAAATCCAGAGTATGGGGGTGAAAAGTGTTTTATTAAGTTCACTGTCTTAAATGCTTATTATTTACTGCTTGAGGATTAAATGACTTAAATATATTTTATATATATTCCCCAACTCTTAACTCCTGGAAACTGACAAAGTAAATATCTACTGTTTTAAGCTATTACTCTTGAGATGATTTGATAGGTGGCAAAAGGTTAACTAAAATACCAAATGTTGCCAAAAGGAACTGGACTTCTTATACAATGCTGGTAGAAAGGTACATTATTGCAAGTTTTAAAAATTCGTATTTTAATATTAAAACTGATTTCACAAACCTACTTTACAGAAATACTTAAACCAGAAAAATTAGCCTTGCATGGTAGCACAGTAACATACAACTGGCAGTCTGAACAATTAGGGAGGCTGAGACAGGATGGGTGCATGAGCCCAAGAGTTCAGATCAAGGTTAGCTGGGCAACACAGCAAGACCTTGGCTCATTAAAAAAAAAGCTGCATGTGGCAAAATGTTCATTATGGTCCTATTTAACACAAGTCTAAGTTTAAAAGTTTAATGTCTTGGGGCTGAAGATGTACCTCAGTGGCACAACTGCCTGTCTGGCAAATGCAAGGTCCTGAGTTTGATTCCCAGTACCAATAAATAAATAAATAAATAAATGTTAAATTTCTTAAATAAAATGTGGGAAGCTCTGAGTTTACTCTCCAATACCAAGTATACAATTTTTAAATCATTAAAAATTAGGTCGATTTATGCAGAAGTCATTTTCTACATTATGAAGTTTACTATATAAGAGTAATCAGAATATCCCAAGTTTTAATTTTAAAACTACAAAAATATACCAATATTATGATTGTCCACATTACATAAGTATATTTCCTTTAAAAATACAAAGGATTCTACAAATGAAATTAAGAAAAGTTACTTCAAGTAATGTTAAAAATTACATGAGTCCATTATCACTGAGCTCTTCCCAAAATAAGAAAAAAATCTCTTAAGAAAAACTGTTTCAAATGGAATTCAAATATACTGACCCATAAGAAAATTTTCTGGCTTCCAAATAAATCTGGTTGATCAATTCTCGAGTTGGGGCTACAATAATACACTCTGGTTCCTGTAGTTCTTTAAAGCGACTGGCAGTTATTCCATCACGCATCATGTGAGCCAAAATTGGCAAGAGAAAAGCCGCCTAGAATTTAAATGGTGTAATTTATACATTTATACTGTTATCATTCTTGTCCCAGTGGAAAGCTATTTCTCATGCCTCTATAGCCTTTAAGATTCTTATTCCATCTTGCTGGTATATTTAGGTTGAGAAATTAAAACATTTTTTACTTAAAACAAGTTAACATTTAAGTCTTTATGCTTATAATATAAAACATAAAATGTTTGATAAAATTAGGGAACTCTAAATTTTACTTCATCAAAATACTTTTCAGTCTTTTAAGAAAACAAGCATGCCCATGTATTTTAAATAACTCAACATTAACTTACAGAGAAAAATCTAGCTATAATTTGATGCAAATTACTGCATTTAATAGTTATTCTAAATGAGTCCTTAGGAGTAAAAATTATTACAGGTAGAACACAATTTGAAAATTATTATTTGGAGTAATATAAACCCTACTGAAGTTATATCAGGCAAGCTGTGCTTCTTTTCTCACCTACGCAAGTAAGACTCTTACCTAAAATTAGACTTTTGAGGAACCTAATCTCTGTCAGACACTTAATAAAAATATTGTTAAAGCTGGCTACACTAAACTTAAACCATGTTTAAGTCTCTTAACAGTTTCTATGTTATAAAATTAATCTATCTTCCCTTTGGCGATCATATGGAGATTAAGACTAAAACGGAGGGCCAGCCAGATAGCTCAGGTCCTTACACAATTCATACACATATTTCTCATCATCTTCAAACTTTTATTGCCTGTATTATATAAATTTTCACCCTCTCTTAACTTTTTATAACCTCTGGTGCTTTGATTTTTCAATCATTTATTTACATACTGCTATCTACCAGAAAGAAATTAATCACCCGCGCAATATAACACTATTCTAGAAACAGTTAAAAAAAATAACAACACACAAACCCCAATAAAACCAAAAACTAAGAGCAAAAACATGAATATTTATGACATCTTACTAAAATCATAAGACTTCTATCTAATGAGTCAAGCTACATAGGAAGAAACAAAAATAACATTTAAATACACAGAATACATTAAGAAAAATTACTTACAGTCTTTCCAGATCCTGTTTGTGCACAAGCCATCATATCTCGTCCTGCTAGTATAATAGGAATACTGTACTTCTGCACAGGAGTAAGCTTAGTGTAGCCAGCTTTAGCAATATTTTTATTAAGTGTCTGACAGAGATTAGCTTCCTCAAAAGTCTAAAACCAGAAAAAGATAATTATTAACTTCCATATATTGTATGCATATCACTTTATAAATATATTGTATCTGTGCTAGTTTCAAATTTTGTTTATTCCATCTTACATACTAGAGTTACCAACAAACCCTAGTCAAATATAAATATCCAGGGCCTTGTTTATTATGACTTGATAGAAGTATTTCCAATAGACAGTGGAAACATTTGTGCCCCCTCAAATCCTATGAGATATTAAAACCTCTCACTAGTAACAAAGGCCTATTATAATTACTAAGATGAGAAAGAAAGCTCCCCTCACTCTTAGAAAATACACCCCAAGACACATTTTTCTCACGTGCTCAAGATGTAAACACCTTGAATCTCTAAAAAAAATCCTTTTTCAGTAAATTTAAATAAAGTTCCCATTTTGGTATTGGGATTTGGAATAAAATCTAACACATAACAATCAATTGTACATTTTCAAGAACTGAAATTCCCCAAAAAATACTAAAAATAAATGTTTGGGTTGATATAAACTTAATATACCAAGTATTTTTAAGTGAAAGTTTGCTACATATCAAAAGAGAAACAATATACTGACAAGAATTGCTGGTGGCGCATCATGTCCGGATACTTCTACCAGAATAGTGTCGTATTTGTCAAAGTTTATGCCTGTCTGATAATGTGCAAAGATGGAGTCCTCATCCTCTGGTGGAGGTGGAGGTATGTAGGTCACTTTTGGCCCTTGGAACAAGCAAAAACAACTTATACATACCAAAAGAAAAACTAAAACAGACATTAACAAACTCAAGTTTTAAATATAGAAGTCTGCACTGATTACAACTAATGTTTTCACTGCTCAAACCTTTAAAAATTAAAAATGTAATTAACTCTGCCTTTAAAGATTTTTGTATTTCTCATGAATTCAATATACACTCATCTGGATCATAGGGTCAATGTACCTTGAATATCACCAGCTTCTCCTTCAGCTTCTGACTTGCAAGAATCTTAAAGATCAAACAAAAATGGGTTTTGTTTTTAAACTGATGGGTTAAAAGAAACTTCAATTTTTCCTAAAAAGTCAAATGATTTATCTAAAGTCAAACTTACTCTTTCCAGAGCCTGTTATTACTTCTTCATTTAAGCCTTTGTAACCACCTATTAAAGAAATTCATAGTGACAGTCAAGATACGAGCTGTGTGTGTCATGATTTTCACTGGTTATCTTTAAAGAACATTCTCAAAATGGATAGGCAATTTTAAAGTCCCTTCTTGCAAATAATACTTCAGATAAGTTAAAGTAAGATAAACAGAACCTTAGGGACTTGGGGTACACATCTCTGCTGTAAAACACTTGTTTAGTAAGTGCAAAGCCATGGGATCAATTCCTAGTACTACAAACACAAAGAAAAGATAGTCTTACAGTATTTTAAATTTTCTTAGTATAAAAGTGATGGTTTATGAAACTATTCTACATGACTGTGTCTTTCTTAAGCTCCTGTATCTTTGATTAGTAAAGAAATGTCTGGGTTGGCAATATTGAAGGCTGGTCTTAGGTCAACAATTCCTTAGAAGAACTCATAAGACTCACAATATAGTCATATTCATGACTATGATACAACATAGTGGAAGAACAGGGAGATAAATCACCAATAAGGAGAAGAACATGCAGCAAATCCCAGAGGAAAAGAACTAAGTGCAAGCTGCCAAGAGTCTTGTCCTCCTGGAGTTAGGGTTGTAGCAATGTAAGATTAATGTCACAGACATCAGAAAGTACCAGAGTTTTCACTATGGGCTAATAACATAGGTACCTGCTATCTGGCACATGAAATAAATAAAATTCTAGACTCCCAGGAGGATAGCAAGTATTCAATACAGATCACAGAATTTGTACAATTTAGACAGAATTAATCTTTCAGTTAGAATGGTGAGAACCCACTCTAAATCTAAGCTCTCAGATGCTAGCTGTGAGTGTCAACTTGACTAGATTAAGGGATAACTACCACCATCATTTCTGATTACATCCATGAGAACAGTTTCAGAAAATAAAGACATATCAGTCAGTGGACAACTAGGAAGATTCCCCCACCAAGCATAAGCAAGCAATACTCAATTTGCTGAGGGCCTAGACAGAACAAAAAGACAGAAGAAAAATAAATTCTGTCTTTTTGTTGAAGCTGGCCACCCTGCTTCTCCTCATCTTAGAAATTAGAATTCTAGGTTATTATCCAGGCAACAGACACATTTCTTTAATACAAGCACTCAAGAGGCTAACTCTATAGCTACATTTTCATATTATTAGGTAACTAGTGACCTACTACACCACTTTTAGGTACTATGACTATACTAGATAGAAAAGTTAATCAGATACAATTTTTTTACACATGAATTCTCAATAATTTCCTCATCTTGTGTCCACAAGTCTTGAAATGCCACTTTTAAAATGTAAGTATTAATGGAATATTTGACTTAACTAGCTTGCTACTTTATCTTATTGTGATACTGGAGATCAAAATTAAGGGCCTTGGACACAGTATACAAGTGTTCTATCACTGAGCCACACCTCCAGCTCTAAGATTCATGTAATCTTTAAAAAACTTTTACTGTATTAAAGCATCTAACAAAAGAGAAAGTGTTGTCACCACTCTCAAAATAATAAAAATCTCTAAAAACATCAAACAAGTTTTATTGGAAAGCAGTGAAGTATTTTATATACTTGAATATTCACAAAATCACATATATTGAACTTTACCCCTAGACCACATCAAATAATTATGTTAAAAAAAGCATATGGTACAGTAATCTGCACATATATCTCAACATTTAATATCTGCATAGTGTCCCACTTTTTAGTTGTATTAAAAAGTTATTTGCTGGTGAATTTTAGGTGGGTTCAGTTTTTATTTAGTATAAGTGAGGACTCAGTGAACAGTCTTGTTGCATGTCTTTGCCAAAACACCTATAATATGTAACTCTTGCTGAAAACATTGTTTTAAAAGGGAAATAACCAGGAGATTATTTTCAATATGGGCTATGTAAATTTACACTACTCAGAGTTCATAAAAGGAGTAACAGCTACCTAACTTCAAAGTCAAATTCAATTTCCAAAGATACATTTGTAAACTGAATATATATTTAGCCTTTTGCCCATTTATAAAATCAGCCTTTTACCAAAGGCTCTACAACACTTAAACATACACAATACTAAAAGAAGAGTCACACAAATCTCTGGAAAAAGTTCATACATTCCAACATAACAAATATATAATTATATGCCTAAAATGTTTTATACAATGTGAATGATTCATTTGTATCAGCCACTGTGCTAATAAATTTAATATTCACATTTTTATGTAACAGGTTTTAAAAAAAAATCACTTCCTTCTGAACAGATGAATTACACCCCTTACAATGCACCAAAATTTGATCCTCCAGCACCAAATCCTCCATGGCAATCTGGCTTTAACAAGAATCACCAACTAACAAAGAACTTACCTCGTCCACGTCCACTGCCACTTCTGCTGTGGTAAGGATCACCATTGCCTACACAGCATATTTGCAAAGTATTTGGAGAAAACATTAATCTCAAGCACATGAACCATACAACTATTTTTATCATCCCTAGTCAGTTACCACTTTCTCATTTAAGTCATATTTCTATTAAACATTTTTCATCAATATTTGTGTTCTATTTCATTTCTCAACTCATTTTATTCTAAGAAAGCTTTCTTTGAATGAGCATAAGCTTCATTTTCCTTCTTCCAGTTAAAAGTGTAATTCACATCTCAAATTAACTAACAGAAAACATGAAAGTAATTCACAATACATAAATTTTATGCATACAAAACTATCCATGTATTTTTGTCTACAGGTCTAAAAAGCAAGTAAGTCATTAACCACCCTAGCATGTAAAATTATATATATTAAGTTTATTGATCCTAGCGCTAAAAACATACACAAGTAATATTTATTATTGTCTTATTTCTCACCTGTACTACTCACTGCTGTTCTTTTAGAACCAAAAAGGCCACCAGCGCGCTGCACCCCATCATCATGGTCATATTCAGTACCTTTATTTGGAGAAATAAAATTAGATTATGTTAATTTTAAGAAGTTCTCATTATTCGGTAAATAGTATCAGAAATTAAAAGATATTGGGTACAATGATTTAATAAGAATCACAATGAGTCCTTTTCTAAGAATCACACAAAGTACTTCTCTATATATTACACATTTCAATTACCAATTTCAAACTATTTTATAAAATAAGTAATAGCCAACACTATGCCAAACTATGACATAAGCAAAATAAACATTCTGGGGCTGGGGAGATAGCTCAGTAGAATAAGCACCTGCCTGGCAAGCACAACTTCTTGAGTTCTATCCCCAGTACCACAAAAAAAAAGAAAGAAAAAAGAAAAATGTTCTCCCTGTAGTAGCACTGTTGCTGATCCCAGAAACTTCATCTTGCATCACACTGTTTACTGCCCAGAACACCACCCCTGTGCTCTTACCAAATCTAACCTAACCAGAGCTGCACTAAACTGTAGATTCTACCACTCTGTAAAAATGAGGAGTTTACTAACTTGTTATGCATTTAGTAATCATTACAAATGTACTGATGTTTTTAGCATCTAAAACCACTAATCTGCCCTAACAGGCACAAATGGCAGTGATTTCAACAGTGTTTTCTAAAGACAGTACTTAATTAAGCTCTAAGAATGATGGCTGGTGGAATTTAAGGTAGAACACCACCCTGGTGAAAGAAGATGGAAGTATACAGCCATATATAAGGCTCTACAACACTTAACCATATGCAATACTAAAAGCAGAGTCACACAAATTTCTGGAAAAACTTCATACATTCCAACGTAACAAATATATAATTATATGCCTAAAATGTTTTATATAATGTAAATGATTTGTTTGTATCAGCCACTGTGTTAATAAACTTAATCTTCAGAACTTTATGTGACATGTTTTTTAAAAAATCATTTCCTTCTGAACAGATGAACTACACCCCTTGCAATGTACTAACTTGCTCTTCCTGCACCAAATCCTCCACGGCAACCTCGGAAACCACCTCGCCCACCTCTTCTGGATGGTCCTGAAGCTTCTGCATCATTTCCATCTTGGTAGCCTATAATATTAAAATACACAGACAAGAACAACACAGAGCAACAACAACAAAGATATCTTGGGGACATGGTAACCAATTTAATTTGCATTTTTCGCAACTCAGTGGCTGTATGCAAATACTATAGAAGACATTAACACAGCACCACTCACTTGAACCACCAGTAGTACATGCATGATTGTCCCCTCTAGGTAGCTTTACAATGAAATCTGATCGCTTTTAATAAAATTAATAAAATAAATGGAGTCCAGTTGCTTGAATCTGAATATATTACTGCCTAGCCCTATTAATAGTATTCATGCCAATTATTATAACAAATTTACTTCATTCAATTAAATGAAGCTTATTTATATTCATGAACAATCAAAAAAAATTAACAAGGAAACCTTACAAATATTCCACTTTAGCATATATAACACATTTGCAATTGCTGTACCACAAAATAGCTGTATTAAAATTTTTTATGCCATTGTAATATTTTCCTTAAGGAACTTTTAATAGGATATGTGGTCTGCTAATCAACATTAGCATTATTATAATTAAAGATTCTCTAAGAGGCAATACAAGCCATTCAATGAGACAATCATGCATGTATGACTAGTGGTTCAAGCCAGCAAGACTGACTGAATTCAAACCAACGTTGCCCAGTATCTTTGTCCCCATCAGCACCATCATGGCCCAATCACTAATACAGTTACCAAAAGGAAGAGCTACAACTGACCTACAAATCTTCTACTTTGCCAATATTAATAGATATGTCTATAGTAAGAAACACATGGGGGCCAGGGAGATGGGAGATAGCTCGGAAGAATAAGTGCTTCCCTCGCAAACACAAGGGCCTGGGTTCAATCACTGGTTCTGCCAAAAAAAAACAATGGTTGTTTTAAAAATCAAAACTAAAAACGAGTAAAAGTGTCACCTTACTAAAACGCTGAAACTTGACAAAAAGTCACCATTGATGGATTTGTATAATCTACAGAATTAAATAAATCCTACACTTATATTTGCTCTCTACAGAAAATAGTAAAATTTTCTGTAAAACATTACTGTTTTCTACAGTAAACATCAGTAGAAAATATTACTATTTTCTGTAGAGAGCAAACATAAGTGTATATAGTGGAATCATAACAGGGAGGCAATTCATTTTTTTAACTTTTTTTGTTGTTGTTTGGGGGGACGGTATTGGGTATCGAACTCAGGACCTTGTACTTGCCAGGCAAGCGGTTATTCTACTGAGCTATCTCCCTGGACTCTATTTTTTAGAAGCAATTCATTTTTTATTTAATTGAAAACCAAAAACGTAAGTAGAAATTAATGCAAATTTAAAACTGGTTCCAACTAAAAATGCAAGTTTTAAAACTGGTTCCAACTAAAGCAAAATGAAGTAAATTCCAAACCTAACTACCAAACAGGCAGAATATAAACTGACAATGTTTATTTTATGCATTTGTAACCACAGTATCTAAAAAGAGTGATCAATTTAAGTCCTATGTATGTTACTTGCTAACAAATAAGGCCTGTTTTTAAAACCTGTTTTTGTGGGGCTGTTTTGTGTGTGTGTGTGTGTGTGTGTGTGTGTGTGTATGTGTGTGTGTGCACGCACACACGCATGCACATTAGGAATCAAACTCAGGATTTGCACATGCCAGGCAAGTGTTGTACTACTGAGCTATATCCCCAGCCCCCTAAAACATGTTTTTAAAAGAAATAAACTAATTAAGAGTAAATTTATAATTACATTTATTATACACTATGCCTGAGGGTTCACTGCTTAACCATAACACAAAGTATACACAAATTTTTATAGCAACATTAGCAGTGGCAGCCCAAGTGAAAACAACCCAAATATCCATCAGTTGAAGAATAAAAACAATGTGGTATAGCTCTATCCATGTAATGAATGTAATTCAGTCATACAAAGTGAATAAAGTAACAGGTATGGAAGCACACACCTGTATTCTCAGCACTCTGGGAGGCTAAGGCAGAATAATTGGAGTTCAAGCCTAGCTTGGGTAACTCAGCAACTTAGCAAGACCCTGTTTTAAAATTTTACAAAAGGCATGGGATATGCAACTTATTGTGAAAGTCATGGGTTCTAAAACAAAAACAGTGCCTTCATAACCTTACAGGCAGCAAAGAGTTCTTAAACAAGACCAAAAAAGCAGAACACCAATCATGAAGAAAGTAAAATGTGCTTAATTAAAATGGCTAATTTCTATTGATCAAAAGACCTCCCAATATAAATGTCATATAGGAGCTGTACCTACTATTCCTAAAAATTTTTGCATATTTTAAATCTTTTACAAATAAAAACATAAAAATAAAGACATCCAATAGAAAAATATCCAAAAAGCAATCTGAGTAACAAATTATAAGGAGGGGGTCATCACAATCCCAAACTTCAAGTTACACAATAAATCTACAGTGATAAAAATAACATGGTACTGCCAAAAAAATAAAAAAAGAATAAATAATTTTTAAATATCACACATTATATAACTCCCTTTCTGTAGAGTACAAAATCAAAATAATCCAATGTCAAAAGTCATAATAGAGGTAAACCTTCAAGAGTGGGATTGGTGTCAATGAAAAGCATGAAAGGGGCTTTTGATATGTTCACAATTTCTATTTCTTGACCTAGTTGCTAGTTGAACACACTGTAGCAAGATGTGGTCAGTGCATAAAAACTACTGCATTATATACTTATGACATGCACAACTATGTTATGGCATGTTGTGGTATAAATTTATACACACACATACACTGAGTGACCAACATGTGGTAGCTTTCTACTCTCAAATGAATATACTTACAAAAAAGGGAAATCTGGAACACCCATGAAAAGGTTATGTCCCTGCTCCCCAACTAAAGTCAGAATCAAGCACACAGAGTTGCAAATAGCTTTTTTTTTTTTAACGAATCTGGTACAGGGTCTCACTACATAGCTCAGACTCGTAGTGACCCTCCTGTTTTCAGCCTGCCCAGCTCTTGGATTACAGGCGTGTGCCACTACGCAAGGTCTCAGTTGTTGTCTCAGTGCGCCCTGGCAGTGGGGCTGGCATAGCATGCAGGACAGGGATCAAACCCTGGTCACTATGCATGACAAAGCAAGTGCTTAGTCTGCTAAGCTCTCTTGTTGGCCCTGCAAATACCTTTTGACTGCCTCACTTAAATATAAATTCAATTAAATTTAATAGGAAGATATTTGCTATCCTTCAAACAATAAGTAAGAATTATAAAATGTGGGAAATGTTTTCTGAATATTTTGCCCAAAACTGTTAAAAAAGAAAAACAAAAGCAGCCGGGTATATGCTGAACCCTTATTATCTCAGGACTCATAAGAGTAAAGGAAAATTAGAAGTTTGAGGCCAGTGCACAGGTCACCAAGATCCTGCCCCAAATAAAATCTCAAAGGAAAAGGACTAGGAATTTAAATCAGTTGTACAAAATCTGCCTAGCATGCACAGACCCCAGGTTCCATCCTCCAGCACCATTAGAAAAAAAAAAAAAAAAAGAGCAATGCTAAAAGAGAAACCTACTTCTTTTCTTTTAAACATTCTCTACTAATTTGTGAAAATACAGTAAGATTCAAGATACTGAGAAACTCAGACAAAAGTACTAGGTAACTTCTTGAGGGATGGCTGCCGCTCAGCAGCTACCATCAAGGGAACAAAAAGGGATGATCCCAAGTGTTTTATCTAAACAGCGACTAATAAAAACGCGAAATAGCTCTTTTTCTATAATTTACAGCATATTCTTAAGATAGTAGGGGGAAGAAACCAAAGATCCAATGTTCCTAAGAAACATTAGGAAGTTGAAGTGGTAAATACTGAATATTCAGTCAGATATTAAAAGCAGAAAATATATGCCCAAGTTATTTTTTTCTTTCTTTTTTGGCAGAACTGGGGATTGAACTCAGGCCTTTGTGCTTGCTAGGGAAGTGTTTATTTTACTGAGCCATCTCCCCAGCCACCCAAGTATTTTTCTTTAAAAGTTTTTGTAATTATAATTTTTATTTCAGCTCTTTCAAAATCTGTCTTGTCAGCTTAGTATCTCTGTCTTAATTACAAATTATTCTAAAACATGGTCCTTACCGCCTCTCCTGGAAAACCCTCTGTTCCGTGTTTGATTATCTTCACAGTCATTATTAGATCCTTGAATAAAAATTTAACAAGTGAATAACATCAAAAGAATAAACTTTAAAGATATAGGATCTGGAGCTGGGGAGATGGCTCAGTGGAATAAGTCTTTCCTGGCAAATGCAAGGGCCTGAGTTCAATCCCCAGTTCTGCCAAAAACATAAAAACATAAGATCTATAATAGCACTGTCACATAATGAACTATCAAAAAATATTTTGTAAATTAAAATATATTTTTAATTATTGAAATTTAATAAAATTACTTTAAGTCAATTTCATATATAAAACATCTACTGTACCTAAAATACTAAATGTTAAGTTTAACACTGAAAACCCACTATTTTTCCAAGAGCTATCACAGGGAACACAAGCCAAAAAATAAGGATTTTGCAAATGTCTCTCTGACCATGATTTCAGACATTTCTAAACTATTAAGCTATCAAATGATTCTCAAATGTGATCCACACATCAGTAACAACACATGACTAACTGTTCTCTCTTATAGAGCATAGATTTTTATTTTTCTTACTAACTATAAGTACCACACGCTAACCGACTGCACCACTGGAGCTCCCTTACTAACTATAAGACCTCACACATTCTTAAATATATAGGCAAACTTTTATTCATCCAAATGAAACAATCTGAGGGATCCTGACTTTCAAGTATACCAGGGGGCCAGGGAGATAGCTCAGTAGAGTAAGTGCCTGCCTGGCAAGCACAGGGTCCTGAGTTCAATCCCCAGTACTGCAAATATATATATATAAATATTATAAAGTATATTATCAGGGTTTCTAAACAATGATACAAGTAGCATCCACTAAAGGCTATTTAGATCTTATCTGGAGAATTACATAAAAAGAGATACCCAGCCCCTACTCTCAGAATATATCGTGTAAAGGGCGGGCCTGATAGGCCAGCAGACTAAAGCACCTGCTTATGCAATTGCAGGAATCAGGGTTCAATCCCCAGTATGCTGTAGCCCCACCCCTGGGGCACACTGAGATGGCAAATGAGACTAGGCATGGCTATACAGGCCTGTAATCCTAGTGCTTAAGAGGCTGAAAACAGGAGGATCACTATGATTCTGATTTGTGTAGTGAGACCCTGTATAAAAACACATTATTCATTTCTTGCTGTCTGAAAGCAGACAAAAAAAAAAATGTAAGTACAGACAACAAGAAATGAGTAATAAAATTTTAAAGTTCTATCTTAATATAACTTTAAGTTTACCACAATACCCCAATAAAGTTAACTGGGGAAATTCAGTGATGGTTTCAAGAGATCTTTGTACATTTAATTAATGCTAATGTCTGAAACCTTAAATATCAAATGACCAAACAGCTTTCAGGCCACATGCTAAATTCTATGTAAGGCCGGAGAGATGCATCACTGGAATAAGAGCTTCCCTGGCAAGCATAAGGGTCTGGGTTCAATCCCTGGTTCCACCAAAATAAAATTAAAGTAAAGTAAATAAAGCAAAATAAAATAAAAAATAATAAATTCTAAGTAACACTATTGGGCTACTTAACAATGACCTACAGAGGTCTAGCTGCAGGCCCCTTTTGAACCACAGTACACAAATACTTCTGAAGATAAAGCAAGATCCAATATAAGGTAGCTGACAAGGAAAGAATTTTATTATAAAGCAGGAAATAATTTTAGAAAGCTTCTCCTGATGGTAGTTAACTATCATCTGTTTCCTCCAAGAAGAAAAAATTCTATTGATTAATTTTGAACCTAACAAGAAAAAGTAGTCTTACACTATATCTTTGGCCAATTATTCCCCTAAAATCTCTAGTCACTGTGACAATGCTGGGAAGTAAAACACAATAAAGACATTAGAAGCTGAGTGAAAGATTCATGAAAACCTCTGCACTACTTCTGCAAACTATTTCAAAATAAAGTTATTGTATGGAGGACTCTGTAAAGCTAGAAAATAAAGATAAGCACAAAGAGAAACAAGATAATGGCTACAAGATCAGATAAGGTCTATTAATTACACAATATTAAAAAATAGTAACATATACAAAATAGTGTATATTTGGCATAATTATTAAGTGTACTTTTTTTCTGAACAACTCTCACCACAGTCCTTGGTCTACCCTCTAACTAATGTCCCTAGTGACTGTCCTGCATCAGCCTCACAAGGAGTTGAAATACAAGCATGTCACTACACCCATTTTGTTTTGGTTTTGGTTTCTGACTTTGTTTTTTGTTTTGGTTTTTGCAGTGTGAGATAATGTCCAAAAAACCTTATGAGTTGGGGGTGTTGTCCTCATTTTCTAAGTACTGAAAATGAAATATAAAAAAAAGTTAATACCTTCAACAAAACACAACTACCAAAAGGAGGATCTAAGTCTCAAACCCAGGGTATCCAAGTCTAAAACCTGAGCTTCTCACCACTATAACTAGCTTGGAAAAACAGAAACTGGGAGAAAAAAATCACAAATGCAATTCTTTATGTAAACAAAGTTTCTACCATGATCTCAAAACACAATCAGGGGCTTGTCAACAATCATGAAAATGAATTTGACCTACATATTATTTTTTTCTCTTAGGGAACTCTAGAATAAAAAAGTTAAAAATAAAGAAAGCAGAACACTATGGAGAAAAGTCTTCCCTTAGTTCTGTGAAAAACTTTTCTGGCACTCATACATTGCCTCTCCTGTCATCCCTAGAAAAAGTCACCTGAGACTTCTAGAACCTGACAGGATCATGATGGCAATATAATTATCAGATGAGTCTAGCTGAATGAGTTGTTGGGAGGTGAGGTGTGGTAGGAAGAGACAAGGTGCTGGGGTGTGACCTGAAGGGTATATTCTCTTGGCCAGGGTCCTCCCTTTTGTCTCTGCACCTTGGCTGACATGAGCTAAGCAGGTTTCCTCCATCACGCTCTTCCTCCACCCTCTTTCTGCCTTGCAGCCAGCTGTGTATGCATGAATCTCAGAAATCATGAGCCAAAACAGGCCTTTTCTTCCTTTAAATTGGAGTTTTCAGGACCAGAGCAACAGCTCAGTGGAATAAGCACATGCTGTCAAGCACAGGGACCAGAGTTTGATCCCTAGTCTCACATGCTGCACCAGCCCCACCCTAGGGGCACACTGAGCCAAGGACTGAGTCCAGGAGTGGTGGTGCACGCCTGTAATCTCAGTGCTGGGGAGGCTGAAAACAGAAAGTTCACTATGAGTCTGAGATGTGTACCAAATACATAAATGAATAAATAAAATTAAATAAATAAATTGGAGGTGTTGGTTATTTTATCTTAGTGATGAGAAAGGGACTAATATACCTGAGATATGTGGAAGGTAAGTGAAAATGATTTGAATATTAAATGAGTTAAATATTAAGTGAGTTTTAAATGTAGTGAGGATTAGAACAAAAATACTTAAAACAGAAATATAAAAAATTTTAAAAGATGATTGATTTTTGCTCATAAATACTGATTCTAGCTTGGGATCTATAATCCCAGCACTTGTGAAACTGAAGTAGGAGGGGTGCTGCAAGTTCAAGCTCAGCCTGGGCTACACAGTTTAAGGTCAGCCTGAACTATGTAACAGGAACCCCATCTCAAAAAAAGGGGGGGGTCAAAAAATGTTACTTCTATATTATGTATCTTTTCATTTGAATGAGATAGGAGAAAAAGGAATGAGACTGGCAACAGTTGGAGAAAACATTGTATATGACGCATTAAAATATAACCTTAGTTCAAAATAGTTCGCAAGTGATCAGGTATAGTTTTGGTTTTTATTAGGAAAACAGTATAAGATCAAGCCTCAAATATGAATACATATACAGTGGTTGGAGTCAAACCAGGGGCTTGTTCATGCTAGATAAACACTCTAGCACTGAGCTATATCCTCAACCAAAACTCAAATATTTGAAGAGATGGAGAGATGGATGACGTTTATGAAGTATTTAACAAAGGTATCTAGTACTGTCTTTTATGTGAATTATCACTTAAGTCTGCCTGAAACCAATAAATTAGATGGCCTCCATTTTATAGAATAGGTAACTGAAGCCTAGAGAAAGTAAACAATGTCCTCTACCTTCATTCAATTAGAAGGAAGAAGGGCAAGAACATAAAATCTGGAACTCCAAAGCAGATCTTCATACTGCCTTGTAAAGATTCCACATATCAACAGCACCAAGCAAAGTATTAAAATTACCAGGGATGCTTTTATAATACAAGTTTCAAGCCTTTGACTATGTTTATTATTATAGTTTAACCTCTCCTGATGGCACGCACTGTTCTATTTTCATCACTGTCTATATTGCTCCAAAACAGAATGCTACTACATATGACAGAAATATTTCTAGCTTCACAGTGATACACATTCTTAAGAATCTTTCTGGCCAAATGCGATAGCACATGTATATAATCAAAGTGTTCAAAAGGCTAATGCAGGAGGAACAAAAGTTCAAGGCCAGCCTAGGCTACACAGACACAAATGCCAAACTGAAAAAGACTCAAAATGGTCCTGAATGGTGTGTCTATGCGCAGTAGAGTTCTAATTCTTGATTTATCTTTTCTTCTTCCTATCCATTTTTTTCCCAAAGATGGGCCAGTATTCAAAAGTTGTACCTGAGAGATTACTGAGCCAGGTACCAATTGGCCATATGGCTGAATTCATCTACAAAACAGAAAACACCTCTGGTGAGGGCCTTAAACATAGTCCAGTTCTTAAACATAAATAAGAACTGGACCAAACTAAAATATTTAATCTCTTCAGAATGTGGTTTTGACATGGCATTTTTTTAAGTTACTGCAAAAACTTACCTTTCAAGAACCCAGAGGTATCACCTTCTTCAAACTTATTTGAAAAACCTGTACAAAAACATACAAAATAAGCTTGAAAACTTTCAAAAAAAAAAACAATACCATCTATTTCTGTATTTAAAAAAGAGCCAAGTAGTTATGATTCCCTTAAAAAGAAAATAAGTCATCTAAAAGTATATATATATATTGAAAGAAAACTCATTCAGGTTTTGCTAAGATTCGAGCTTTCTGAAAATTTTTCCTCCCCATTCTTTTCAGCCAATTTTATTTTACTGCAAAAGTCCTATACTCCCTATACGTACATGGGAAAGTCAGAAATATATGTTAGTATAATTGCTATACACTTTATATTCAAAATATTTTAAAATATCTAAATACATATTTTAAATTGTATAAATTCCCAATCTCTTCATCTGCCAAAGAACAATGTAAGTTAAATTATAATTCAACATGTGATAATTTTTCTTTTTTCAGTACTATGGAAATCCTTAGTAATCCCTGGTAATCGTTTATAAAATTTTAAACACTTAAAATGTTGATTCCGGAGCCAGGGAGGTGGCTCAGTACAATAGGCATTTGCCTGACAAGTGCAAGGGCCTGAGTTCAATCTCTAATTCCACCAAAAAAAAAAAAAAATCATTAAAATGTTGACTCTTAAACTGGGCCTAGTGACTAACACCCATATGCCTAACACTAGGGAGGCTGAGAGAGGAGATCTCAAGCTTTAGGCTAGCCTGGGTTATGCAGCAAGACCCTGGCCTCAAACAAAAGCCAAGTCTTATCTTGAGTACAAAGACATAGGGAGCCAGGTGTGATGGCACATGCTTATAGAACCAGCTACAGGAAGGACTGAGGCAGTAGGACTGCTTGAGCCTGTGAGCTCAAGACCAGCCTGGGCAATACAGTGAAAATTCCACCTTAAAAAAGAAAAACAGTATCAGGAAATGTGAGCTACATGTATTGTATTTGTGTGCTTCTTTTAACATAAAAACCAATTATTATTTCACTGTGCTCAATTTTTTACACAAAATATTCACATGTATGCATGCACACACGCACATCTCAAGTGATTTAACAACTGAGGTTTAACAAAATCTAAGATTTTCCTAGAAATAAAACTCCATAAAAATATAATGCTTCCCTTAGCACGTGTACTATAAAAAAAATGCATCCTACTTTCTTATTAAATGACAACCATTTCTTGAGCAGATATGTCACTTCAAAATATATAATCATGAAAGAGTATGTTCCCACAAAACATTTGCTTTGAAGACACTTAAAGAGGACACTGCTGCACCTTCCTTATCTGCTCAAGAGTCAGTCATTTTCCAAAATACTTGTCAAAGTCTCCTACCTGCACATTACTGAAGTGGTTCTCAAATTTCACCAAAATTTTGCTTTAAACATTTTTAAGTTAAGAAAAGAATGTAATTTTGTACTTTTCTGGTGCTTTGTTTAGCTAAAGATGGGTACTAAAATACACATGAAAGAGTAAGATCTCACGGTAGCAGACAGGGAGTCTTGAATAAAGAAGGAAAGAATTGGAATCACATGTAGGGTGAATCAATCTGAAGATGTTCTACCAAGGAACACAACTGTTTTGAAAACAAAAACAAAACCAAGCATATATAAAGCAAGCTCATCCAGAAGAACACAGGCTGCTGAAACTATAAGAAAGTGAAATCATTCTCAGGTAATCCTCCTAAATTCTTAACAAAAGTTCACATTTTCTATGTATACTAAAAGAAAATAGGAACTCAAAGACTACAAAGCTTGGGACAACTCAAGTCTTGATTGCCAAGACATTATAAGTAATTACACTTGTTTCTGAAACTTTCCAACCCCAAACGCACCCACTGTGGGAGTATGCACTCTTTTATGAGAGTCTCTATAATATCTGAAAAAGTTCTCATAAATTCTTTAACATACAGTGTTATCCATGCCACCAAAATCTAGTAATTAAATAAGTCTTTTGGGTAAGGGGTTTTTTCAAAAATGGGAAGATAGCACAAAATCAAAATTAATGAGTAATAGATTTGGAACTTAAACTTAAATTATGTTATCAAAGTAAAAAACAAATACACTACTGGTAAAATATAGGTTTCTACTAATTATTGTTTTACTAGAGATATTCAACCAGGAAATTCACTCCATTTTGGGTATGTTGAACCCTCTCCTTAACAAACCCAGCCACTATACTCTGTTCCTATGTGAAAGTCATTGGTACTGGAAACTCTAATCCCATTTTTTAAAAATTATTCTATTACTTATTTTCCCATTACTTAGACCTCTTTTGGCCCTTCTACTTGTAAAATTAAAATCAGGAATGAAAGAAAAATAAATACCACTGCCTCTTGATACTTTTCCTCTCTTCCATACTATTTGTCTATATTACTATTTATAGTTTTATTTTACATTATGTAATTCTAAACACCCAACTTTTTAAAATCTTTTTGTGGTATCTGGAATTGAACTCTGGGTCTCACACTTGCCAAGAGGCCCTATGCAGCTAAGCTATACCCTCAGCCCCACCCAACATTTGAATTCACACTAAGTTAACTTCCCAGAGGAAGCTAAGGCCTCATCTCGAAACAACACAACTAAACACCTTGAGAACAGACAGGCAATGGCAAGAACTATAATTAGCAAAAAAAGAAACAGAGATATCCAAAACAGTATAAACTGACACTAGACCATCACTACAAAAAATTAAAGCAGTCCCTGTGATCCCCATGAACTGTTTTACCTGTATCTGTATTACCCTACTACACAGGAGTTAGTAGCCAGGGGTGGTGGCGCATGCCTGTAATCCCAGCACTCGGGAGGCTGAGGCAGGAGGATTGTTGTGAGTTTGAGACCAGCCTGAGCTACAAACTGACTTTATCTGATACAAAGTTACATTTCTTGTTATATTGGTCTAGCTTTATCTTGGTCTTAACCTTCTAGCAGAAAAATATAAAACGAGGCATATAAAGTAAAGCCATATTAATATACTGAGCTGTCAAGGGCTCAAGTCAACAACTTCTGCGGATAACCCACTACTACTGTGGACTGCTGAACTGTATTGGAGTGTTCTGCTAAATTCATGCACCTATAGTATTTAGATGCCAATGGAATACCCATCTCTGACAGGACTTAACAAAAAAAGGAGCTACAAAGGATTTTGTTATTTGTATATACACATCAGTTAGGATAGATATACAGCTACTTTCACTTAACTCAATGAGAAGCTTTGTACTAATAGTGTTTGGACAGGATATCCTGTCTGCTTCTTATGTTATGGATAACCACTAAGAAAATAACAAGGTACAATGTATTAATTATTGAAAATGTCCTATTAATCAGCTTTGGAACTACCTCATTGATATTTCTCAATTAAAAAAAAAAGGCAGATATGAAAAATCTGCAGTTTCATCAGAAAGGAAACCTGCAAAGTTAGGGCAAAGGAAAACAAAATATTAGCATTAAAAAGAAGTCTAGTAATTTGCATCAGAAAAATGGGGAAGATGGCTTTAAACTAAGATCAGCAAGATCCCATCTTTCTAGACTCAAGGGTACAAAACTAACATTTCACTTGATCAAGAAAAATGCCCACAGCATCCTGCTTTAGAAGGGCCACCTAAGGAATTGATTTATCAGGATTCATTTAACCATACTCCGTTTTCCAGGTACTCTGAAGCTACTCGAGCCATGATCCAAAGGTACCTGGCTACAGCTCAAGCTGACAGCAAACCCTGGCATCATTTGTGTGGTGCTAGTTCTACAGGCACATAGAATGTAAGAGTCACAGAGAGGCTTCCACCAAGATTTTAGAAGGCCCAGGAGGTCAAGCATTGTGCTCCTCCTGAGAGGGTACTGTGTGAAGCTATGAGTGAAGCCATAATGCGATAAAGACATTGGAAGCATTAAGATCATGGGTGGTCTGCTGAAGAAAACTGCAGGAAGTGAGCAGAGCCACCCTGAGAGAGGCCACAAGGGCTGAGACAGAAAAGGATGATGAGGTGGGGTCACCAAAGCTCTCTAAAGCTCACATCTTGCCTCATGTTCTAGATGTAGAAGATTTAATGTTTGTCCTAATGGATTTTGGTCTTGCTTTGGTCCCACTCTTTATCTCCCTATTCCACTCTTTTGAAAAAGGAATGCATCTCTTGTATGTTGAAAGTATTTAATTATTTCATTTTTATAGGAGCTCATGGCTGTTTGCCTTGAGAGTAGTGGATGACTTTTTCCAACTGTTTTATGGAGCATTTTTTTTTTTTTTTTTTTTTTTTTTTTTTTTTTTTTTTTTTTTTTTTTTTTTTTTTTTTTTTTTTTTTTTTTTTTTTTTTTGGTCTTTTTTGAGACAGGGTCTCACTATGCAGTTCAGGCTAGCCTTAAGCTCACTTTGTAGCTCAGGCTGGTCTCAAACTCCCAACAATCTTCCTGCCTCAGCCTCCTGAGTGCTGAGATTACAGGCATGTGCCACCACACCCGGCTGTTTGCCTTGAATATAAGAGAACACTTTGGGGCAAGCCAGACAGCTCAGGAGATTAAAGCGCCTGCTTAAGCAGACACATGGTCTTGGGGTTCGATCTCTGGCTTGCTGTGTAGGCCCCACTTCCAGGCTCACTGAGACAGCAATTGAAACTAGGCATGTGGGCACACACCTGTAATCCCAGTGCTTGGGAGGCTGAAAACAGGAGGATCACTACAAGTCCGATCAGTGTAGTGAGACCCTGTAGACCATGTCCTAAATACAGAAAAGAGAGAGAACACACTTTGGATTTAGACTTTCAACAATGCTGAGACTGTCAAGACTAGCAACTCTTACAGACTAAATGCATTTTTTATGAAGAGACAGACATAAGATTTTGGGGGGCATAAGGCGAAATGTTAGGTTTAGACTTATAATGTCACCCAAAAGTTTATGTGTTTAGAAGGCAAGTGGGTTATAAAGACAGTATAAACCACTAATGAGTTCATGGGTGAATGGGCTATTGGGGGTTGGGCCTGGTCAGCAAAGAAGAGTCACTGGGGGTGTGACCTGTAAGAGTTTATTTTCCTCCCTGGCTCCTCCTTTTGCTATTTCTGGGCCACTATTTGTTGAACATGTTTTCTGCACCATGTACTTCTTCTACTATGCCTTTTCTGCCTTAGAGCTAGCTGACTATGACTATCAACTGAAACCATTACCCAAAATAAACATTTCCTTGAGTATTGAGTACTGTGTCTCATCAACATGGGAAAGTGAAAAGAGCATGACAGAAGGGCATAGAAGAACAAGGCTGGTTAGTTCATGGTGACCTTGGACAGTGTCTGAAGGGAATTTGCAAAGACCATGTATATTATGCAAGGCCCACTTCCATAACCCACTCAGACATACCCAGGAGCATGCTGTCTTAGTTACTTCCTGTTGCTGGGACAAAATACCCAACGCCTGCAAGTTAGAGAAGGAAAGGTTTATTATTTAGTGCAGTCTGGAGAGGTTTCAGCTCATATTAGGCTGGCTGTAAGGCAGGACAGCATGACAGAAAGGCATAGCAGAGAAGAAACAATCTATGGCATGGCATGGCATGGCATGGCAGGCAAAAAGCAGTGAGATTCACTCCTTTTTATTCCATCCAGGTTATAAATCTATCTGTTGATGACATCCATATCCATGAAGGGTCTTTTCTTTTTAGTAAATTCATCATCCACACTCACAGCTATGCTAAACCAATCACCAAACTAATCCAGTACTACACACATTAACGAGTCACTCCTAAAAGCCCTCCCTATCAGTTCATGAGGCTTTTGGGATATGTAAATATAAACCATAATACATGTTTACTAATCTGCAAGGCATTTTCAATCCAGTGAAGTTGACACAGCAAGATTAACAGTCATAATCCACTTCTGGTCAGCCTCAAAGGAAAGCACTTCTCCTTAAGCCATACTTAAATATTCAAACAAACCTTAAATTCCTAATTCTGTCAAACACAACTTTTTCATACACCTGGAAATGCAGTAATTCCTTACCAAATTCTCAGTCCCAGCATTTTTCAAATACCCACCATTCTTTCAGGACTGAAGGCAAACCCTTAACTATGAACCTCTTTCTTTTTAATCTTTTAGTAACCCTCTTTAAAAATCAAAAACAATTCACATAATCCCAAAATACAGTACACAAAGTAAACATATCATTCCAAAACAGAGAAATAGGGGTACAGAAAATGATCAGACCAAAGCAAGGTCTGAAATCCAGCAGGCTAAATATTATGTTCTATAGCTCCATATCTGGCACATAGGGCACATGATATGGTAAGATCTGAGTTTCAGAGGGCTTAGTGGCTCTCTGTCTCTGTCTGTCTGCCTGCCTGCCCCTCCCTCTCTCTCTCTCTCTCTCTCTCTCTCTCTCTCTCTCTCTCTCAAGCTGGATCTACTCACACCCTGCAGTTTTCCTTGACAAAAGTTCCTCATTATTGGCATATTCAACTTCCTCAAATCTTCACTGTACCAACTGGTTTCGTTACCACATCTAACGTGCTGCCCTCTCAGGGGCTCCTCGTCTAGCCACCAAATTCTTTCTCTAAAATCTTTATGAAAGCCTCTCTGACCCCAAAACTCTTGCATTCTGCAAGCAAGTAAAAAACAGTACACAAGAAAGACCAAATTCTGCTGCCAACAGGGACTAAGGCTAGATCATGTTGGACCTTTACTACAGCAGACTCTAAGTTCCTGGATGGCTAAGAGTGAACTGAATTCTAGGGAGCCAAATCCCTAGGCAGCTCTTCTCTAGGAGGGGGCCCAGGGACTCTTTCCTCAAATGAGATGAGTGTGGTCTTGCTGATTTCTGACATCAATGTGTCTTTCTTCTTGTTCCTGTACAAAATACTTTCTTTTCTAATCTAATTTTTTCAGCAGACATAACTCCTTTAGCCCAAACTTTACAAATGGTTTTATCTGAGCCGAATTTAAGTGTTTCAAATTTCTTCTTCTCTGTCTTTTGGCCCTATTTCTCAGTATAAATCTTGCTAAAAACATCCAGCAGTTACCATGCCACATCCAGAATACTAAGTTGTTTTAGAATTTCCTCTGCCATATTCATTAGCCCACTACCCTTAATTTTAGTCTCTTGAAAATTCTTAGGACATAGGCAAAATATAAGCCAAGTTTTCTGCCAAGATGTAATACATTATGCTCTCTAGTCCAGCTGCCAATGGAGTCCTTGTGCCCACAGAAACTTCCTGTGCCTGTCCTTTACTGTTTGTATTTTTGTCAGCATCTTCTGAGATCTGATTAGAATCACCCACAGGCATCTGTTATAGGACGCTAGGGTTTCTCTAGCAAGCCTCCCCAAAACTTTCCAAATTCTTCCTATAAACCAGTTTCAAAGTCTTCTAAACTACATGGTCACATACAATCACAGCAATTATCCCACTTGTCTGAACCCAATTTTTTCTATTGATTACCTTTTCTGTTGCTAAATACAATACCTAACACCCAAAGTTTACAGAAGGAAATGTTTAAATTTTGCTCAGAAATTCAGTATATGATCAGCTGGCTTTAAGACAGAAATAACATGACAGAAGGGTGTGGTGAATGGAAAGCAGGGCATAAGAACTAGGCCAAAAAGGAAGAGGTGAGAGATACTGCAGCTGACGCCTCTAGGACTTACCCACAAAGAGGAGTGTGCTTTACTAATCTGTTGGATATTTCTTATTCTAATGAAATTGACATATCAAGACTAAAAATCACGGGCCAGCCAAACAGCTCAGCAGATTAAAGTGCCTGCTTAGGCAGACACAGGGGCCAGGAGTTCAGTTCCCTGGCCTGATAGGCCAACCCTGCTCTCCCCCTGGTGGGGGGGGAGGTGCACTGAGACAGTGTAAGACTGGATGTGGTGGCACGTGCCTGTAATCCCAGCACTTGGGAGGATGTAAACAGGAGGATCACTGCGAGTCCAATCTACACAGTGAGACCCTGTATACCCTGTCCTAAAATAAAAAAGACTAACCATCACTGAATTTAATACTATATCTAAATAGTAGTGTAAATATTTTAAAATATTAATTACTTCTGTTGAGTACAGTAAAACTTATCTGTATCTCTTAGCACAATTATACTAGCCAAAACAGCAACAATCCTACTTACTATGAAAGCTTTAAAAACAAAATACATTTGAAAAGTTAATTATGTAAAATAGCAGGAACATGTGTAAACATAAAATTCAAATTTATGTTAATTGTATCTAAATAAAGATTTCTAAATGTCTAATATCACATATTAACCTTTATATTCTTACGATAAAAATAAATGGAAATATCAATAAAGCTTTCCAAAAAATAAATTTAAGCATTTTATATGTGCTTAAAACTACCAAGGAGCCCTAGCAACAACATTCCCTAAAAGAAATAGAGTTTAAATAAACTTATAAAGTTCTAATAATGCTGCACTATAATAAAACAATGTAGAATATTTTCAGCAATTTAAGTCTAAAAAGGGGACTAAAGGAAAATGTACTTAGTATCAATGAACTAAAAAAAATGCTTCCCATTGCCTTTCCTTGCAATGTAAATATCAAAAAAGAGGTCCTTCTCAACCTAATCTCTAAAGCTTTTACAAACATGTCCCCACTTCAACTGTTATAAATCAAGGCCAGGAACGTAGCTCACTGGCTCAGCACCTCCCTGGCAAGCACAAAGCCCTGAGTTCAAGTAAAAAAAAAAAAAAAATCAATCAATTAATCAATGATCATAAATTAAGAAACAAGTAAAGGACCTGACCAACCAATCCATGTCCAATCCAAGCAGCCTGTGTTAACCACATCACAGTATTTCAAAGAAAGAAAAATGATGAACTCATTACCCCCAACAAAACCTAGCACACTGAGTTATAAGACCTAAGGCTGCGCATGGTGGCACTCACCTTAACCTCACCACTGCAGAAGTCTGTGGCAGAGGTCTGAAAATTTGAGCCCAACCAGGCTACTTAATGAGACCCTGTCTTCTAACCTGAGCAACTCAGTGACTTAATGAAACCATCTCTCCACATAAAAAGTTTTTTTAAACAATAGCTGGAGAAGTAGCTTAGTGTAAAGGTCCTGGGTTAAATCTCCAGGCCTATAATGAACAAATGGCTTTTAGAAGGGCTGGGGATGCAGCTCCGTGTGAGGGCCCTGGGCTCATCCCCACTATGGGGGTGAGAAGAGGGATGGAGAGACTGCCTTAGCTCTGACCAAAAGCTTCTACTCCATCACCCAATTCAGATGAAGGAAAGACTAAAATACATACCTCTATTTCCCAAACTCCTCCCAGAGGCAAAGTGACTTCTCATGAAATGATCTTGTTGAGCAGGTCCATCATCCAGTTCTAAAATGAGTAACATTTTTGAGAAAGTCAGTAAGTAGTATCTAGGTAACATGCAAACTTTAACCCTTT
>PVKA01011198.1:0-61780 GCA_004027165.1 Ctenomys sociabilis
CATGCAGAAGCTCTTTAGGAAAAGTTGATCCCATTTGTTGATTCTTTCAAGAGCTTCCCGTGCGAATATATGTTTGTTCATGAACTCTTTACCTACCCCTATGTCTTCAAGAGTTCCTCCTACTTTCTCTTCCAGGAGATTGAGTGTTTCTGTTTTAACGTTTAGATCTTCAATCCATTTTGACTTTAACTTAGTGCATATTAGCACATAGAGAATCTATATGCTAAATAAGGAAAAATGGACTTAATTTACAATTGAAACACTAATATAACAGAAGAGTCATTCTCCCTAAATTTTGGTAAGGTGAAATATAATTGTTATGAAAACTTTGTCAGGATTTTCTTTTGTTTATAGACAAGTTCATTCTAACACTTAAATGAAATAAAAAATAAATATGAAATAATTTTAATAATTGGTGAAAATGCAGTATATGAGCCAGGGAGATAGTTCAGTAGATTAAGCACCTGCCTGGCAAGCACAGGGTCCTGAGTTCAATCCCCAGTACCACAAAAAAAAAATACAATATACAATTCCAAGACAATATAATGTATAAGTCACTGAAATAGATTAGAGCTGAAAAACAAAACTACATAAATGTTTCTACATATGTGCAAAATCATTCATTGTTTAAAAGATTGTCTTTTCAACAAATGGTCTCAGAACAATTAAATACACACGAAGAAAAATGTTAACTTCATGCAGTACATAAAAATTAGGTAGGAAAGGATCTTAAATCTAACCTTACAAGACACAAGACTATAAAATTTTCAGGCGAAAACAAAGCATTTTTTTCATATTCTGGACTAGTAGAACATTTGTAAGATAGCACCACTGTTACATTGTCTTACATAAAAAAGACATGAACATCATCAAAATTTGAAAGGGTTTCCATGTGAAAAACACTGAAAAGAGAGTGGAGACATGAATACTGGGAAAAATAGTAATAGTTGAGTAAATCACCATGTAAGTCACTCAACTTATTTAGTCATTAGTGAAATGTAAGTAATTATCAATGAGATGCCCATATATATCTACATATGCTAAAATGAAAAGTGCTGGCAACAACAGTGCTGACAAGGATATGTAGCAATAGACCCATGGTGAGTTATAGCATGACAAAGGAAATATATCAATGGGATAAAGATGCATACTTAAATAAATTATCTGATGAAACTGGGCCATCTTTTCAAAAAAAATAAAATCAGATGCATATTATACATGGAAATAAATTACAAGTACATTACACATGTAAATGTAAAAAGTGGGGACAGAAAAAAGATAAGAAATAGAATTAGGATGTGTTATGGACATGTACCAACCCCCTACAAGGAATTCAATCACTGTGCAATGCAAATCTGTGTGCTAATGAAAAATAAAAAATGAAACTAAGAAGTTATATTCTGATTAGGTCAAATTGGAGGAATCTGTCAAAGTGATGTAAATGCTTTGTCAAGCAGACAGAGACCAGTACATGAAAGAGACCAGGGCTGGAGTTGTGAACATGCAATTAACCAACAGGAGCCTGTTGATCCAGGGCACTCAGTAAGATTGTAGGAATAGAAACTAACTGGACAAAAGTAGAGGGCTGTGAAGAGTCCTGAAGTTGGATAAAGTGAAGAAGTAAAGACCATAGGAAATACTGAAATGAAGTAACCAGTGGGCCCGCAAGCCAAGCGAAGACAGGGTGTGAAGAAATAGCAGCCAGTTGAGAGGGGATGATGGGGAGAATAGTGTTTTCTGTTCTTTTTTCTTTTCTTTTCTTTATTTAAAAGAGAATAAAGAGTAATAAAAAATTAAAAATGACATAGAATTTAGCCAAATAAGATGATAAGAGAACTATGTTCTCAAGCTAACAGAGAAAAGACACAAGGACCCAAAAGTGCAGTGCTCTGGTCATTGCTCACATTAACAAAACTGGTACATTTGAGCTGTGGAGACCCCTCCCCTGAAGAGTGAGGGGAAGGGAGGAAGAGAGCTGAAAATAGAGAGGCATAGTCACAAAGCATTTCCTCCAGAACTTTTTATATAAACAGTTTTAGAGCAAGGTAGAGTACATATCTTTAAGTAAAATACAACTAAATTATTGTGTGCTCTTGAAGATATCTCCATGAAGGGATAAAAGTAGATGGTGTAAAGAAGAAAAGTGATAACTATAAACCCAAATAAGTTAATTTGGGTAAGTATTCTTTGTGCCCAGTTATAAACTGTGGTAATGAGGACAGGATGAATATATATCTAGAGTCTGGTCAATACATATACCAGTAGAATTTGGTAGGCAAGATTTCCAGAAATGTCCTAAACAGCCTGCTGTCTACTTATTTTTCTGTTTGCCCTTTCCCTTTTCTCTTGTCTGTATGTGGTTAAGGACAGAGCAGCCTCACAGTCTGGAGGCAGTTCTGAGGGAAAGAGCAAAGGCAATACAGAGAAGCACGTTGTGACAGCCTTTACCTGCCTAAGGTGAGCAAACACTTATCCAGTCACGGACTTCTAATTACAAGACACAATAAGCTTTTGTTCCTGGTGTTTTTCTGGTGTTCAAAACTTGTCAAATTAGTTCTAACAGACAGACACATGCAGTGTAAATAGAAAGTTTTATGAAGAGAAATAACAGGTTTCTAGACAGAGAATGATGGAATGGGATCACTAATTTAAAGTATATAGCCAAGGAGGATTTTCTAAGAAAATGGGAGCATCAAGTTAGGATCTAAAATACCAGTAGGGCTAGTATGACTGCATGAGAGGAGTAGCAGTGGTAAGTGGTACACAGGCATAGACAGCAAACAATGCACAAGAGATGCCAGGGATGTATCTCAGTATCACAAGCACCTGCCTGGCAACTGCATGGTCCAGAATTAATTAATTAATTAATTAATTAATTAATTAATTAATTTTTAATAAAACGAAGAAAAGACAGAGAAAACAGGAAGAATAAGAAAAGTAAGGCTCAGAAGGATTTTACCTTAAACAGAAAGAGAAGCTAGTGAAAATGATAAAGGAAGAAAGTAGTTGTTTGGGGCTGAGGAGATGGTTCAGTAGAATAAGCACTTGCCTGGCAAGTACAAGGGCCTAGTTAAATTCCTGGTTCCACCAAAAAAAAAAAAAATTCTTCATAAACAATTTTATTAAAAATTGTTTGTTTGTTTGTTTGTGATAGAAGTTGAACATGGGGCCTCTCACATGCTAAGTTACATCCCAGCCCCTTACTGTATTTTTTTAAAGAACAGTCTCAGAAGTAGACAAAGTAGAAATCAACAAAATAGAGTTGTTCTGTCCAGGCCAAAGACAACAATAATGTGTACCAGACAGGGGTAATAAGTACAGAAAAAATGAAAGACAAATTTTAGAAGTAGAATCTTAGGCCTACATGGATGGATTTCATGCCAAATAGCACTAAAATGTGGAATTCTGTGGAAAAGTTTGATGTGGGGACTTAATTCTGAGGTGCTTGTCAGCTGGCATGTGGAGGTGGATCTATGGTTATGGAATATTGAGGATAGTTTTGGGATAGACATGTAAATTTGGATCCTGAAAAACCTAAAACTGGGATCCTGCAGCTTGAGAGGAGTGGACCCCACCCTGAGCCTGTGGCAAGCAAGCACTGAAGGCTTCACAGGGAGTACAGAGCTATAGCAGGAGAAATGAGAGCACAGGAAGACCAAGGAGCTGAGTTTTCAATGAGCACAAATGAAAGAGTTGTGGACAGAGTGAAGTGGTCAGTGGTGGTCTGTGAAGACAACTGACGAGGTCTTCGTAATGCAGATGCTGAGAAGTGTCTGTTGTCTGTGGAAGTATGTGATGGACCGGCTGGTCCATAAAAAGACAGTCTTGGGCAGTGGCATAAATTAACATCAGTTTGGCCAGTTCAAGGAGGTCAAAGACAGAATGAATTTGAAAATGCGAAGACAGTACATGTCCTATCATTCTTTCAAAAGTTTTGCTCATAATCCCAGATACTTAAGAGGTTGAGGAAGAAAGACCACAAGTTTGAACCTAGCCTAGGCAACTTAGTGACAACCTATTTCAAAACTTAAAATAATAATAATCATAATCATAATGGCTAGAGATGTAACTCAGAGAAAAGCCCCAAGTTTTATGCTAGTACTAAAAATGGAAAACAAAAGCAAAAAAACAGCAACATGGCTCAATAGGTTAATAATGTGTTTATAAGATAAATAACTTTTATCTTTGGTCAGGGAGATGACTCAGTGGAATAAGCACTTCCCTGGCAAGTGCAAGGGCCTGAGTTCAATCCCTGGTTCCACAAAAAAAAAAAAAAGAAAAAAAAAAGAATTTAGTACTTATTAATTTATGATACTTCTTTACAAAGTTGGGGTTATGAAACTTATTTTGTAACAATTCTTCAAAGAGTGGTTTGCCTTTTAGTTTTCTGGTAATGATTTTCATACATATAATTTAAAATTTCATTCAGTTAAAATACAATATTTCTTCTATAGTTCTTATATTTGTAAACTCTCTGCCCTGTGATTCAATGTCTCATTACCCATATCGCCTGTTAGTTGGCTTTGTTGTGTTATCCTTTCTTCGGTAATTTCTTGGTATCAGGAAAATATATGTATTTATCATTACTATTACTATTACTAGTAATAGTTTATTATTGTTTCTCTAAACTCTTTTCTCCAAAGATATGTGATCTTCATTCATCACAAGATAAATTTTAATTGAGTTCCAGTTTGCTTCTTAGTTGCATCTGTTTGTTATAAGCATTAATCCATTTATTTGTTCATAAGTTTAATAAAAAATATATTTCAGTATTTAATGTATAAGGCCCTTGTAATTGTTCATAAATTATAAAATATTTTGACTAATTTCTTGTCATTTTCCACATAAATTTTGTATCTGTTTTGTAAGAACATCTCAATATAAAGAGTACTATAATTATTAATTGCTGTGATTTCAAAAATATATCCATCAAAATATTTAAGAAAAGCCTTATGGTGTAGAACAGTGCTTCCCAGAAAGACAATTCTTCAGGTCTTCATCTAGCATCCTGCAAAAGGGAGACACAGAGTAGATAGGATATGGGAATAGATCAGGACAATCAGTCCAACCAGTCAGAGGGCTGGTATCTTTCACAAACGCAAAACCATCCCATTGCTCAATGTCTAGCTGATCATTTATCAATCAGAAAAAAAGAAAATGTTTTCCAAACCTTCCAAAGAATAATTGGGGCAAAGGCTGCAAAACAATAGAGAGATAACATCTTTTTGGATGAGCCAACCAAACTCCACCATCCTCTTTGTTTCTACACTATTCCATCTTAGATGATGGAAACTAAGTCTAGAAGTGATTGAGAAGAGTTCATCCAAGGATGTAGGACCAGTCATCACCAGTAAGTGTCCAGTTCTTTGAAGGATGTTTCTTTTACTCTGCAAGGTTGGTTAAGTTTCACTCTAGGGCTTGCCTTCAATGAAACTCTTACCATATAAGTGTCACTCCAAGTTTCTGTTTTCATAACTTGGGAAATGCTACACATTTGTAATGGGATTGTAATGCAATTCTGTAGAGTGACCCATTTAGAAACACAAGTCAAACTTGTTCTTTTCTGGGTTCCTTGGCTTGAAATATGTTTCCAAGTCATAGATTTCTTAGAGTATGGCATAGAAATGTGAGATTTAAAACACCAAAAATTAGTCTTCCAGTCAGTAAAATAATGTAGCATATTAAAGAAAAAAGAAGACTATAGTCTTTTTCCCAGTGGTTGGTAATTCACATTGCTAGACCCAAAGTCAAAGGTTTCAGTGAAAACTGCAGTGCACTTGAGTAAAAACTCTACCGTAGCCTACCTTGCTGGCCCCACTTCCAGGACATACTGATACATTAATTGAGACTGGGCATGGTGGCGAGTGCCTGTAATCCCAGACCTTGAGAGGATGTAAACAGGTGGATCACTAGGAGTCTGATCTAGTAGTGAGAGCACCTTGTAGACCCTTCCTTAAAACACACACAAAAAAAACAAAGTCGAAGCTCTTTAGGCCTGCACATCCTTACCTGAGTATCTATTATTTATAGTATTTTTCAAGATACTTTATATCTTATATCACTTATATCACTTTAGCATCAATTTCAGAATTCATTGTTTAGGGCAAGAAGTTAATAGGGCTTCTGGTCATGACTTAATCAGATTCGTTTTTTTTTTTTTTTTTTTTTTTTAATCCCTATTTTTTAGATCTTCTAGAATAGTTAAAGTAGATCATTTACCAATTTTTAAAAATTTTTAAATCAATTCAAGCAGAAAATCAGTTTGAAAATTTTAAGCTAGAACTAATGGAAACTCTGCAGAACAGTTTATTCTTATGCAAAAGTTACCTTTCTGGAAGATATATTATGATTTTTTTTTCAGAAGAACACAAAATGGTAAAAAAAAGTTGGAAACAATGCAAAATTTCGCTAAACAAACTAATGGGAATTTGATCATGGTTATTGCATTGCATAACAATGTTATCTTTGAATTATTTGGTTAGATTATAGATATAAACATGAAAAATTGGGGGAAAATTGTAAGAAATTAAAAAAGAGAAGAAAAAACTTAGAGCATTTACTGCTCCTTTCAATAGACAAACAGAACTCAGCAGTATAATTGTCCTAGCTGTTCTGTATGTGCATATACACATATCTGCTTCCTTCTTTTTTTGTCATTTTCCTTGGCACATTGTCTATGCTTGTTCAAAAAAATAGTAAGAGGAAAATTTGAAACACAAAGCTCTAGGACAGAGATACCATTTTCAATAACTTCCTATGACAACTTAGAAAAGCCATGCTGACATTTTGATAATTAAAAGCAGGGAGGCAGAGTCCACAGAATATTGATACAGTAGTATAATTAGCATAACTATCATATACATATACTTCTTTTTGCTGAACCAGGGATTGAACTCAGGCCCTTGCACTTGCCAGGGAAATACTTATTCCACAGAGCTCTCTCCCCTGCCCCTATATATAAACTTTCCTTTTCCTTTTCTTCTCCTCCTCATTCCAATTTCTCTTTCCCTTTCATCATTATCTTCACATTTCACAACATCTATTGTAAATTTTGGGTTTTATTTACTCTTTCAGTTTCTTACGCTAGAGAGATAATACAACATTTACACATGTGAGACTGATTATTACTGACTGCTATTAGCTCATTTAAAACAAATGTATATGCCTTTATTGCTTGATAAATTTTTCAATAAATGTTTTATGTGTATATCTTGTAGTAGAAGCAAGTACTTTGAAGGTAACAATATATAATGTACTAACCATTGTTACTCTCCTACAATCACATTTTGAAATTTATACCACTATTTTTGTTTTTCTTTTCTTTAATTATATATATATATATATATATATTGCATTTAATAAAAGAAATATCAGTACCATACCCCCAGACACTCCCCTGAGTAAGGTTTTCAGCCATCTTTCTGGTCTGTGCAAAACCCATCCAAACCCTAAAGTAAGAGAATATATTTAGTCCTGTACTATAGAACAGAAACCTTCTTTGGATGAACTTTGAAAGATGGAGACCTAATCTCAACATATATTTCTTATTTTATGTTTAAACAAGTGATGATTGAGAAATAAAAATGAATCCAGAGCCGGGCGTGGTGGCGCATGCCTGTAATCCCAGCACTCGGGAGGCTGAGGCAGGAGGATTGTTGTGAGTTCGAGACCAGCCTGAGCTACAAAGTGAGCTTAAGGCCAGCCTGAACTGCATAGTGAGACCCTGTCTCAAAAAAAAAAAAAAAAAAAAAAAAAAAGAAAAGAAAAAAAGAAAAAATGAATCCAGAGTATTGCAGAAAATAACCAAGCACATCCACCAAACTAAATGACTTTTTTGTCCTTCTATGCATTTGCATGTGAGAAAGCTCAGAGTAATAAAACCCTACTATACTCAGCCATTTGCTAAAAAGTCATAATATTCAAGTCACTTTCTTGCTGAAAAAGTGAATGCTCAAAACCCTTAATGAGTGATTGTCAAGGCTAAGGACAGACTCAGGCCTGTGGAACCCAGCGCCCTGCTGTCCACTACCCACAGATGTTTCTGCTGAGGTAGATGAAAGCCAGAAGGTGCCCAGGCCAGGCCTTCTCTGTTTCCTTGCCAGCTCATCCTGTCCACTTTATACTCCAAGCCACTGCCTTCTTCTTATCCAATGCTCATTCCAGATTTTATCCTCCTCCATGACTTCCAAGCACCCTCTGAGCACTTTCCAAATTTTGTATTTAAAGTGCCACTCCCTAGATTCTAATATCCAGGCATCTTAGACTTCACATACCAGAAAATGTTTTAGGAATCTTCCTGCCAAGCCCACTCTTCCTCACCAGCCTTCCCTATTTCAGGAGATAGCACTTCTATGACCCAGTTGGTTAAGGGTGAACTCCTCATAATCTTTCACATCTTCTGATCCTTATGGAACCTTATGCCAAGTGGCTCAACCTTGTCCACTTCCCAACCCCTCTCCTTTTCCCACTGTCATCTTAATCACCTGACCTCTTCCCTGTGAACTCACAGATCTCACCTCTCCAGCCCCTGGCATTCTTTGGTCTTTTCTCTTGCCTCTTATGCAGCAATTGCCTTTGGGTAGAACACTTGTTAGTGCCCTGTTGAGAGCTCTTCAAGCATATCCTATGTTCTTGATATCCCACTACCAGCCTCTTCTTCAACACCTCATTTCTCTGTGCCTGTAGTTGATTGATTGTTGTGCCCATAAAGATACTAGCAACTCTTAACCTCCAGTACATATAAATGAGATCTTACCTGGAAACAATATTTTGTAGATTTAATTAAGGGTCATGTGATGAGACCATGTTGAAATGCTTAAGTAAGCCTTAAATCCAAGATAGACACTGTCCCAAAAGAGGGAGTATGATTTCATCCTCAGACACAGGGAACCTTCCTCCAGTCCATGAATTGATTTGCTACTCATTGCTTGGTACATTTTCCGTGTTGGCCTTAGAGAAGATGAGACTTGCCCCCTGGTATAAGTAAATCAGTTTGCCCCCTCTGAGGCCAAATATGCCAAGTGAGACAAAATAATATGTAAAGGGACACAAAATAATATGTAAAGGGACACAGTATTGTTTGGGCACCAAGACAATAGTCATTGATGGGCAGCAAAGGAATCACAAAATGTTTCTAACAGGCCTTGACTTGAAAGGACAGTGGAGTGGGAATTGGCCAGTCTTGGAGAGGTGGAAAAGTGGGGGATTCTTTCATGCTTGTTCAGGGGTGGTAGAAAGGGGGAATCCCTTTTATGACCAATGAAGCACACAAGTGGAGAGAAAAGAACAGAATGGAAGAGAAAGGAGCAAGAAAAAAAAATCATAGAATGCCATGAGAAAGAAACAAGATATAGCAATACATGTACAAGTTTACTATTATGAATGTGGTCATTATGTGTATCTAAAATGTATCAATAAAAATATGATAGGCCCTATGAGTGTGTGGGAGAGCTTCTGCATGCCTCTGCACCTGCTAGACCCCTTCAGACCAAGCCCAACCATTGAGTGAGACCTTTTGCTGCGCTGTAGGGACGCCTTCACCCCTCTAGAGCCATCCCAAGCCTGCCTTGTGAGTAAGAACTTCGGATGCACTCTTGGGACCCTCCAGAACTTCCCAAACCCAGGCCCTGTAAATGTATGGTAGAGTTTCTGGGCTCTCTTGTGCCCCCTGGACTCCTCCAGACCCTGTCCAGGCCTGACACACAGGCCTGAGGTGAAAATTTTCAGCTGAAGTTCCTGCAGAAAGACTAGGGGCCAAAACCACCCAGCTACTTGAGGAGCAGAACATCTTGCCAACGGAGTACAACAGGTTCACCTCCAAGGGCTGCAGCGGGAAGGAGCTGAGCACAGTAGTCAGACCAAGCCAGGCACAACTGGATGAACTAGAACCTGGTATATTAGCACCTGAATTTTAGTAGGTGCTAAGGTTATAACTGCACCAAAGCTCTACACCGAAGGTCAGAGAATAGTGCTATACAAAATGATAAAGAGAAAGAGCAAACTGAAATCTCAGGTCTCAAGCCCACCCAGAGCAAGTGCAGAGGAAACTAACACAGCTGAAGTGTCAGAATTAACAGTGTCTGAAGTAAAGAAACAACAGCAAAAAGGTATTGAAGAACTCAGATCAGGATTAATCTCTGAAATAAAAAAATAAATTAAATCTGAATTAATAGTATCTGAAATAGAGAATCAAATGCAGAAAAATATAGAGGAAATCACATAAGAAATAATCTTCAAAGTAAAAGAATTAATAACTGCTTTTCAAGAAGACATTGATAAAAAAGAGGACATTAAAAAAGCAATGGATTCCTTGAATGAGCAATACAGGAAAGAAACAGATCGCATGAAGCAGAGTCAAAGAACTATAGAAGAACTTAAAATTTCAACCACAAGCTTGCAAAACCATTCGATCTTGAAGACACAGTTATAGCTAGTGAAAAGGTAAGAAAAGATCACTTAAAAACAACTAGGACGCAGGAAAAAATAATTTATCACCTGTAAGACAATGCAAAGAAGAACAATGTGAGACTAATAGGCATCAATGAGAAAGAAGGAGTCAATACAAATAATATAAAAAGAATATGGGCAGAAGTAATAGCAGAAAACTTCCCAAATATGAGGAAACAATCCAACATTCAGGTAACTTAAGCAAACAGAATGCCAAATAACTTCAAGCCAATTAGAAACACACTGAGACATATAATAGTCAAGATCCCAGAAATCTAGCACAAGAACAAAATACTGAAAGCTACTATGGAAAAGAAACAGATCACATTTAAAGGAGAAACCTATCAGAATAAAAGTTGACTTCTCTTCACAAACCATAAAGGTAAGAAGAGCATGGAGAAGAGTACTTCAAGTCCTCTCTGAAAAGAAATTCCAGTCCAGACTACTATACCCTGAAAAATTCTCTTTTAAGTTTTATGGAGAAGTGAAATACATTCACGGCAAAGAAAAACTAAAGAATTTCATGATGACAGAGCCAACCCTACACAAACTACTAAAAGATGTTCTAGAGAGGGGCCAAAATGATCAGAACACCACGAGAAAGAACACAAGGGACCCACTAAAGAGGGCAAAAAAATAAACACAGGAAAGAAGGAGTAAACAACGGCAGGTAAACAACGTGTCAATCGTAAATCAATACATCTTAATTATACCATCAATGTAAATGGACTCAATTCAATAATTAAAAGAAAAAGACTGGTACAGTGGATTAGGAAACAAAATTGAACAATATGCTGTATACAAGAAACACACTTAACTCATAAAGAAATTCATAGGCTAAAAATCAAAGGATGGAAAACAATGTTACATATCCCAGCACCTCAGAACAAAGTATGGGTAGCAATTCTGTTCTCAGACAGTCTCAACTTCAAACCAAGAATGATCAAATGAAATAAAGAAGGCCACTCTATACTGGTTAGGGAAAAAATTAAAGAGGAAGAGGAAACACTCATAAATGTATACACACCAAATATAAGAGCAACCAACTACATACGACAAATCTTAATGGACAGGAAAAATGTAACATTCAATACTACAATCTTAACAGGAGAACTTAACACCCCCTTATCCAAAAAAAGATAGATCAACCAGACAAAAAAATTAGCAAAGAAGTAGTAGAACTGAACCAGAGCTTGGAAAAAAATGAAATTCATGGACATACACAGAGTGTTCCACAAAATGACAGCTGAATACACATTTTTTTTTCATGTGCACATGGGTCATTTTCTAAAATAGACAACATACTGGTCCATAGGTCATGCTAAAGTATATGCAAGAAAATAGAAATTATGCCATGCATATTATCTGACCACAGTGCAAGAAACTGGAAAACAATAAGAGAAGAAAACAGAAAAAGAATATAAATACAAGGAAATTAAACAATACCCTACTCCAACCAATGGGTCACAGATGAAATTAAACAAGAAATTCAACAATATCTTCAATTCATTGAAAATTCAAGCACAACTTATCAGAATTTATGGAATGTGATGAAAGCAATTCTCATAGGAAATTTTACAGCTGTGAACTCGAACACTAGGAAAAGAAAGCAGGAACAAATAAGTACTCTAATGTTTCACCGCCAACATCTAGATAAGGGTGTAACTACCACAGACTCAATGGAAATTCAGAAGATTATGCATGGATATTTTGAGAACCTTTACACTCACAAAATAGAAGACACAGAAGAAACAGAAAGATTCCTAGAAAGGTACAAGTTACCAAAACTGAATCAAGAAGATATAACAACTCTCAATAAGCCAGTAACAGTCAACAAAATATGAAATGTAATAAAAAGCCTAACAACAAAGAAAAGTCCAGATCCTGATGGATTCACAACTGCATTTTACAAGAAATTTACAGAAAATATAATTCCGATACTCCTCAAACTCTTCAATGAAATTGAAAAGGAAGCAATCCTCCCAAAATCATTCCTGGAGGCAAGGATTATACTGCCACATAAACCAGGGAAAGACAACTAAAAAGAGAACTATGGGCCAATCTCCCTCATGAACATGGATGCAAAAATCCTCAATCAAATCATAGCAAATATAATACAGCAAATCATCAAGAAGATTATACACCATGACAAGCTAGGATTCATCCCAGGGATGCAAGTATGGTTCAATACATGCAAATCTATAAATGTAATACACCATATCAATAGAGCCAAATCTAAAAACCACATGATCATTTCAATTGATACAGAAAAGGCTTTAGATAAAGTTCAACACTCATTCATGTTCAGACTCCTACTGGAAATTGGAATAGATGGCTTTTACTTCAATTTGATAAAAGCCATCTATGACAATCCAAAAGGTAATATAATTTTAAACGGGGAAAACCTGAAATCTTTTACTCTCATATCTGGTACAAGACAAGGATGTCCTCTATCTCCCCTCCTATTAAACACAGTTCTGGAATCATTACCTATAGCCATTAGACAACAGAGAAAAAAAAGAAATAAGAATAGTTACAGAAGTTAAATTATTATTATTTGCAGATTGCATGGTATTTTATTGGAAGACCCAAAAAACTCCACCAAGAAGCTAGTAGCATGAATAGACAAATTCAGTAACATAGCAGGATACAAAGTCAGTACCCAAAAGTCAATAGCATTCCTCTACACAGATAACAAACACACTGAGAGGGAAATTAGAGAAACAATAACTTTTACAATAGCACCACTGCAAATGAAATACCTTGGAACTCATCTAACTACAGAAGTCAATGTTCTTTTCAAGGAAAATTATGGGATTCTGAAAAAAGAGATCATGGAGGATTTCAGAAAATGGAAAGATATTCCTTGCTCCTGGATAGGAAGAACAAACATCATGAACATGGCCATATTCCAAAAATTGCTGTAAAGATTTAATGCAATCCCTGTCAAATCACCACCAACATACCTCACAGACCTTGGGAAATAATTCCTAAAATTTATTTGGATCCAGAAAAGACCTAGAATAGAAGAGACAAACCTGGGCAACAAAGTCAAGGCAGGAGGCATTACAATTCCTGACTTGAAATTATACTACCAAAAAAAAAAAACAAACAAAAAACAAAACATGGTACTGGCAATGAAATAGACCTGAGGATCAATGGAATGTATCAGAAGATACAGAAGCCTCTATGAACACACTCAGGAACCTTATCTTTTACACAGGGACCAAACATGCTTACTGGAATAAAGATCCTCTCTTTCATAAATGATGCTAGAAAAACTGGCTCTCTACATGTCGAAAACTAAAACATGAACCGTGTCTATCACCATGCACTAAGCTAAAGTCAAAATGGATTAAAGTTCTAAACATTAAATAGGAAACACTAAATCTCCTAGAAGAGAAATTAGGAGGAACCCTTGAAGACATAAGGGTAGGCAAAGAATTCATGAACAAAAATCAAATACCATGGGTAATACTTGAAAGAATTAACTGGGACCAGCTCTTATTGAGAAGTTTTTACCTGTCAAAAGGAATTACCAACAAAGTGAAAGGACAACACACAAATTTATAAAAATCTTAACTAACAAGTACTCAGGCAAGGGTTTACTCTAGAATTTATAAATAAGTAAAAAGCATTAGGGTCCCCAAATTTGAAGACCTAATCCAGAAAAGGACATCAGAAATGAACACACAATTCTCAAAGGACAAAATTAAAGAAGCAAATAAATATATGAAAAAATGATCCACATCACAATTCAGCCATCTATTAAATTTCACATTAAAACACTGAGATGCCATCTCACTACAGAAAGAATGGCTTTCATAAACAAATCAAATAAGAACAAATGTTGGAGAGGCTGTGGGGAAAAAGGAACACTTCTCCACTGCTGCTAGGAATGTAACCTGGTGCAACCATTATAGAAATCAGTGTGGAGACTTCTTAAAAAACTAGGACTGGAAATCCCATTCAAGCCAGCTAGCCCCCTACTGGGAATTTTCCCAGGAGAACTGAAAATATTATATCATAGTGATATATGTGTACCTATGTTTATAGCAGCCCAATTTATGATAGCCAAATCTTGGAAACAACCAAATGTCTGTCATGTGAGGAATCAATGAAAAAGATGTGCTATTTTTATACAATGGAGTGTGAGCTATAAAGAATGATAAACTCGAAGCCTTCATTTTTAAGTCATTGCCACTTGAAGATATACTCATATGTGAAATAAATGAGACCCACATGGGTAAATATCATATAGCACTCTAGTACAAGAAATCAAAAGAAGAAATACAAACAGAAAAGTATAACACAATTAAAAGGAAAGTAAGAACTTGAGGTTTAGACAATGAAGAGAGAGCAAGGAAAAAGCTAGGAAACATGAAAGGGGCAAAACCATACATTTAAATGTACAAGCTGGGTAAGGCAATGACCCTGAGAATCTTCAGAATGTTTTCGAAACTAGCAGTTAATTGATAAGATTCTCACCCTGACTAATTATATATAATAGCTGTGAACTAAACTGCACTGAACATAGCAATGTGAAAAGTAGGGTCATGCTTGGAATGCCTGTCATTCTGGTCTTCTAAATATGTACTGCATGTCATGACATACCTATTATTGCCATACTGTCTCTCAAGTAAATGTTTGTTTTAAAAAAAGGGTAGTAAACGATATAAAAGAAACAAGAAAAAAAGTCATAGGACTGTCCTAGAACAATGTTGTATATGGTTAGATTTCTAAATCTCTGTGTAAAAATATGCAATTGTTAATTCACATTTTTAATTTTTTTCTTCATATTCTGTATGGATTTAAAGTTTAACATATCAATACTTTATAGAAAATACCTGCTGCATGTTATACCTAAGATGTTTGATATTCAGGAAGATAGTTAAGGTAAACCAAGCTGCATATGTTGTAGGGTAACAATAAGCTTCTCTTCTGGAGAGGGCTGCAAGAACAGCTAAGATTTTTCCCTAGGCTTTCAAGGTCAGTGAAGACTCAGGACATAGGAGAACCTATACTCTAACATCCTATAACTCAGTTGTTTCCCAAATTTTCTGACCAAGGAGATTATGGGTCCACAGAGCAACATGATTGATGACGTAGAGTGTGCCTAAGGAGAGTCACATGGAGAGAAAACATTCTCTCAGGCTTTCACAGAAAGCAAATTGGTCAAGCAATGGCCATGACTCATCCACTTGGGTGACACTGACAAGGGATCTACAAAGTAGGGTATAGGGTTTCAAGACAAATCGTGCCGAGACTTGACTGACATTATCAGATACAAAAGTTACATTTCTTGCTTTTTAGGTCCTACCCTGACTCCCATCAGAATAGAGGCTAGACCCAGACTCCTCTCTCATGGAAGAGTGAATGACTGCATGGCTTTGGGAGCCACTGCCATAGGATGAGACTCAGATTTCTCTGAAGTGAAGGTCCTGTGTCACACTTTTCACCCAAGCTGATGGGGCACAAGCCTACTCTCATAGAAAGAATTGCTCCAGGTGTAATGCAGGAATAAAGGTCACCCGATGAAGGAGGTATCACTTATCACTTTCACATTTTTCTCCTTTGTTTGCAAAGTTTTAATTCAAATAACCAGAGATTGATTAAATTGTATGATTCACTATTACATTATTTTCATAGAGCTCTTATCCAAAGATTAACAAGTTCTTGATGAGGTAATGAACTTTTCAGTAGAAATGGATAAGTAATTATTGAATTGTTGAACTGTCAGTTCCAGACATCTTTCAGTAGCAAGATTTGGCCTTTTTTTTTAAAACTTACTGGGTAACAACTTTCAATACATGCACTAGTCCTAAGAACTAAAGTCAGTCACAGAACAATATTTGTAACCATCAATTCTTTTTTTTTTTCAAGACATGCCAGATAACTCAGCACATTAAAGTGCCTATTTAGGTAGAGTGCAGAACTGGGTTTCTATCCCCATTGTGCTGCACTGACCCCACTCCTGGCGTGTACTGAGAAGGTTATTGAAACTGAGCATGGTGGTGAGCAACTGTAATTGCAGCTCTTGGGAGGCTAAAAACAGGAGAATAACTATGAGTCCAATCCACATAGTAGATAGACTACTATGGTCTACCCTGTAGACTCTGTACTAAATACATGAAAAAATAAAATTCTGTTTTTTCAAGTCATTAAAGTTATAAAAATAATGTTCATCACATACAAAATAAATAGTGTCTTTTTAGAATCAGAGACTGTGTCAGACTCACTGATCCTGCCTCACCATCAGGCGCAAGCTCCACACCAATTTAAGTTTCCTGTGCCCTGGACAGCAGTAGCAAGTCCTGTAATGGTGTGTGGGAAAGTCTGCTCCATTCAGTCCACACACCCGCTCAGTCTAAGGATTTTATGAAACCTGGTGCACAAAATAACTCAGCATTTAAAGGTGAAACAAGTAACAACATGTGGGAGAAAAATAGTTTTGGTATTTCCTTTGTATCCCATAAGTCACAGTCTTGTTATAAAATATCTGTGTACACCCTTTTGCAAATTTTAAATTCTTGTATGTGAACTTTAAACACACAGTCATTTTTCAGTGCCATGGCCGCCTGACTGCAAGATGCTGTAGATACCAAATCTCTTAAATAACAGGGCATGATCTTTTTTTTCCCTTTCTAATGTAAAATAAGGTGCCATTTAGTTTTGTTCTTCCACAGCTAATTTTTTATATGTTTATGCTTTAATGATTTTTTTCTTTACAATAAATTTTGGACAATTTCATTTTTGTATATCGTGGTATGATTTTATTCAAATTTCTTGCACAAAAGTTCATTTTTCTTGGAAATGTGCTACAATTTCAGCTCAATTCAGAAATTTTAAATATTTAAATATTTATTGCCAGCCGGGAGTGGTGGCACATGCCTGTAATCCCCGCACTCAGGAGGCTGAGGCAGGAGGATTGCTGTGAGTTCGAGACCAGCCTGAGCTACAAAGTGAGCTTAAGGCCAGCCTGAACTACATAGTGAGACCCTGTCTCAAAAAATAAATAAATAAATAAATAAATAAATAAATAAATAAATAGATAGATAAATAAATAAATAAATATTTATTGCCTACCCCTTTCTACTTTGAGAATTCTAATTATATGCTAATAATATGTTTCCTAAAAAAAAAGCTTAGTATTTGCATATAATTGATGCATATCTTCCAACATACTTCAAATTATTTCTAAATTACTTATAACACCTAGTACAGCATAAGTATTATAAAAATAACTGTTGTAGTACACTACTTATGGAAAAATGACAATAAAAATGATGTTTCAGTACAGATGTAATGTTTTCCTCCAAAGACATTTGTTCTGTGATTGATTGAAACCACAGATTCCAAACTTGTTAATACAATTTGTCATATAAATCTTACAGTTATCTGTTTTCACCTTCCATGATAGATGGCAACCCTTTGGTTAAGGACTTGTGAGGACCAGCTTCATACTTTTTTGTGTTTTACTCATATGTGTCATAATTCTTATCAGAACTAGGGTAGGCATGTTAAAGGTTCCTCTAATCACAGTGCTTGCCTTCTTAACTCATCCACCACAATGGTGCTTTTGTAGGTGAATTTTGGTCAACCAGTCCTCTAACACCAATGTCCACTTAAGAGAAGATAATTATGGAAAGAAGAAATTAGCAGAAAGAAACTAAGATTATTTCCATTTTCCTTTCTAAACTTTGCCCCTACTCATCCTTTCTGCAAATCCCAAATATCTCCTAGCTTCTCATAGAAAAAGAATTGAAAACAGGAGCAATGCAAAGAAAAACATTATTTCATTATTTTGGAAGAAATGGGAAAAATCAGAAGCTCGGTTTAAATTAAATGTTCCTGAATTTGATAAACATTTCCAACTTCAAACATCTCAGTGTAAATATTGCTGGGCAACAAGAAACTGAAGCATCGTCCCTGTCTCCCCCACAAACAGTGCACAATCTATTGAAAATAAGAAAATTAGATAGCAGTGTGAGGCTTTTACTGATAGAAATATTTGTGAAATGCTTTAGGAATGTAGTAGGGTTGCAGAGAGCTTCCAGTAGAAATGATGCTCAAATTTCATCTGTCAGGAGAAAAGATGTAGTCCAGTGAGGCCAACAGAGCTAGAAAGAAGAGAAAGGGAGGGACCTGCCTGTGCTATGCCCTGCCACAGGCACGGCTCTTCGGACCTCCCTGGCGACCAGCGTTCTTCCTGAGCAAGACTCCAAGTCCTCCAAGGAAAAGCCTAAGGCTGTAGGGTCTGTATCTACAAATTGCCCTGCGTGCAGCTTTTATCTCTGGTTTGGTGTTCTACTTCACATTACCTGCGGCAGCAACCAAGTCGTGACAAGAAAATATAATCTGATAAATTTTCAAAGAATAAATTAGGAAGTCTGTTAACTTTGTAGTAACATAGCTTTGCCTCACTAAGCATGAACAGAACTTCCCAGTACCTTGGTGTGAAATTTCTTATCTTTTAGTTGTTCCAGTTCGCCATTTCTAAAGCACTCTTCAGTCAAATGGAAGACTTATGAAGTTTCCAAAATGGCTTTATTAACTGAATCTCTAAGGACCAATCAGTACCATTATATTTGTCAATACAAATGTGATCCTCTCTATTCATATATCCTTCAACAGACTTGGTTTCAAAATCTTCCATATACAGCCATCATTAAATACAGTTTCCTATTTTAATGTTTCAGTTCCAACTTCCATAGAGATTGGGGCCACGTAGATATAAATACCACTTTTCTGTCATTAGTCCAGCCCACACTCAAGTTGTTTTTTGTTCATTTATTTTGTTTTGGTTTTTTGCTGTTTTGTTTTTGTTTCTGTTTTTATTTTTTTAAGGAAAGGGCATACAGGGTGTTCAGGGTCTCACTACTAGATCGACTCGTAGTGATCTGCCGGTTTACAGCCTCCCAAGAGCTGGGATTACAGTTGTGCACCACCACACCCAGTCTCAATTGCTGTCTCAGCGCGCTCCGGCTCATGCCTCAGCAGCAGGACTGGCACAGCAGGCCCAGGGATTGAAACCCCCTGGCCTCCGCACCTGCTTGCAGGCACTTTAATCATCTGAGCTTTTTTTTTTTTTTTTTGATACCAGGGATTGAACTCAGGCCTCAGTATTTATTCTACTTAGCTATCTCCTTGGCCTCCTCTCTGAACTATTTGGTTGGCCCATCAAATTGGTTTTTACTGAATACAAAAATACTAGTAGAAATATCAAGGCTTTAGGTCATTGTAGAAGAATATAAGCGTAGTACAAAAATATTCCAAAGCTCTTACAAATCGAGCTTTGGACTTGTTGGAGAATTTCTGGATCCAAATAAATCCACCAACATTCAAAATTGCTTCTTATGACTAAAAAAAGAAAATATCTAAACCTCTTACTACCTTTTGCTAGAATTTCTAATTATCATTGCTTGTAAAAAAAAATATATATATATAATTAGTAGGGACTCTGTAACACCTAGCAGACCATTTTGGGGAATTATCATCATTGAAATGATGGTCTCTAGACCTGTAATTAAAATATAACTTATAACCTAGATCATAAGTCATTTACTTTAAAAATTAAAAGTATCCAACATAGCTCACAAGTAAACATTAATTCATTAATACATTTACTGTGACTGTGACTTCCAGAGATATATACTGAGACATCAATAATTGGATATTAACTATATTCCTTGTATAGGTTATCTCTTACAAATACCAGGATCCAACAGCAGTTGGTAGCCATTTTTCTCCCTGTGCTGAAGAATAAGGCTGATTTTTCTCCATCCATTATGTTGCCATTACCATTCACTAATTCTGATGATCACTCCACAAGAATACTGTAAAGACTGGGAGCTGAAGATATTTTCAGACAGTGTGTACAGACTAGTGTTTACCACGCTAGGGAATGTCTTCTGGGCAGGAAGCTAGGTGCTAGAGGTGAAGCTGTGCCTTTGGTAGTAGAGAAATTCTACCAATAGGAAAAGTTTTGAGCCTCTAAGCAAACTGTAAGCCTAGACCAACCCAGCATAAGAATGCCACTCACCTCCTCCCAATGAAGTTCTGTAGCCTTCACCTCTGGGCTCCAGTTCCTCCTGCCTCTTTCCTCCTAGGATTCTTCACTCTTCCAACTCAGAACCTCTGCCAAGGCTCAGGGAAGATTCCCCAGACTTCCCACTGGCTGGCCTCCAAGGGCAACACCCAGTGGTAACAAGAGCAGCAGCAGGGACAACAGCGAATGAAACATCCCTCCTCCCAGACTGCACTGTGGAAATCGGCCATGAAGGGGTGAGGGAGGGGCTCCAAATGGGCTTTCCTATCCTGCTCAGCAAGGACGCCACTGCCATGGCATCATGCTGCCAGCCTCCTACTGACAAGAGGAAGCAAACCTAATAAACCAGCAAAGTTAAAAGTCTACCAATTCCCCTCTCACACTCCCATCTACATGTGTGTGTCTGGGTAAAGGACAGGCTATAGTTGGCACTCAAGTGGAGCCTCTGAAAGATGAAGTGACCCAAGTTCCAGATCCTGTGATAAACCTGTGGCATGTGGGTGATTTTACCAATCAGAAATGGTCATTTTTGCCAAAAAGAGGAAAAGTAGTGAAAGGCTATACACAGAATAGGCCATACATTCTGGGATGAACAGTAGTATATATCTTCTTGGAAATTTATTTTTTATTTTTTCATATTTACTTTTTGTTAGTACATGTTTGCAGTATGATGATTAAGTTTATTATAGACAGTTGGTACATGAATATAATACAACTTTTTTTTTTTTTCACCAGGAATCAAACCCAAGACCTTGTGCTTGTCAGGCAGGCCCTTTTGCCACTGAGCTTATATCCCCACCCTCTGATACATCTTCATTCTTTCATTTTATCCTCTACCCCTCCTCCACCTTGCCTGTTCTAATTCTTGATCCTCTTCTCATTTGCAAAAATTCTATTTTTGCCATTTTTCCAACCCTTTTCCAAATATATGAGACACTGTGCAGTGCTGAAAACTTTGGAACCACACAAGTTTGGGTTGAAATGCAGGCTTCTCACCTTGACCCCTGTGACCCTCAGCAAGCTGTTTCACCTCTCTGTGTCTTGCTTTACTTACTTGAAAGACAGGGAAATTTTTACTAACTTTATAGTTAAAAAGTTACAATGAACACGTACAGTACTTAGTATACAGTAAGCACCTAATGAATGTAGGTATTATTATAATAATAGGTTGAGCTGGTCCTGGCAAATGCAAGAGGCATAGGCACTCCACCTGTAATATTTCATTACCTGTGTATTACCTATTACTCAAGGGACACCTTAAATCTTTCCAATTTCCTATTGCCTTACATACTACTATGAACTTATATTGATCTCTCTGTTTCTTGAAAATATGCTTTGATCATGTTATTTTGCCCAGTTTTTCAACATGTTATCCCTAATTTTCTATACTTACTTTTGAGGTTATTTTTTTTCCTTGAGCACAGAAAACAAGCCACACCGTTTAAAAATCTTCTCTGTAGAGACAGTATCAAAGCAAATACAAAATCTCAGGAGGTATATGAGGTGTGCTCAAAACTTACAGTGAAGGTTGCAATAAAAATTGTGAGAAATGTATGCTATAAAAGACACAGTCATTGATCTGCCCTTTCCCTGTGGCACAGCCATTGCCTGAAGCTGTTTCGGAAGTCCTCTTTCTTGAATGTCTTTTCATGGTTGCTTCAAAAGACTCAAAGTATTTGTGTCAATTTTGTTCCGGTAAACACATGACAATGTGCCCTCATCCAGGTTGTTCTTTGTGTGCAGCTTCTAGATCTTCCTCCTCCAATAACCATGAAAATTAAGTGCTTCCTGATTGGTTCAGATCTGGAGGCAGCCATGGCAGAGCAAAGAAAAACATTCCCAAGAGAGAACCTCCAGAACCGCTTCAGAAAGTGACAGGAAGAACGGGGCAACTGTGTTCAAAGCAAGGCAGAAATGCCAAGGGGAATTAACAGCAATGTGTCCTTGAAAGCATTTTTAAAATTTAAACATTCTTCATAAATTTTAATTCCATCATATAATTCTGCTCTGATATTATATAGTAGTGTGATTAGAATTTTTAAAAATTATCTATCTCCAAGTAACTACAAGGGAAGATTTTCAGTGTTCTCACTGCAAAGAAACAACACATAATTAATGTGATTATATCCTATTTACCCTGATTTAATCATTACTCAATGTGTACAGATACACAGTATCACACTGGCCTCAAAATATGTTCAACTGTTAAGTCAATGAGAAATTTTCTGTGAGATTAAAATTATAAAATAAAACAGATTTTAAAGTGAGGTGCTTGGAACACAAATAAAGAAAGGAAATAAGAATTCAAATAGTCTTAAGGTCTTAGGAGAGGACAGGACCATTCCAGAGGGAGGTAGGAATGAAGAATTCCCCACTTCCTGGCTCACATTCGTTTAATCAATTTGGTATATGTTAAGAAATAAAGAGGAAAGTGGAACTATTAAATTCACACCAAGAGGAAATTTGGATAGAAATTTAAGGGATTTAGAATGCCAGGTTGAATTTGGTCATGAACTAGTTTATCGTGAAGGTTCATAATAAGATTTTCAAACTAAATACCATATATCACCACCTCCTTCTTTCCCTCCTGAGACCATGACTGCCACCTAGTGCCACCACAGCTCAAAAGTACCTGTACAGAACCTTTACCCTGATTTTTTTTATTAATTTTATTGAGAAAAAAATTGCAATGGGACAGATTCAAAACAGGTTGGTAGGAGAGATAAAACAATTAATACATTCCATATTGTTGTCTTTGCAGTAGTCATTCAGAGCACAAGATGCAGATATTACATCCTGTCAAAACACTATTAGTACAAAATTTTCTTCTTACTGAATTAAGAAACAGTAGCTATATATCTATCCTAATTATTTTGTATATACCAATACAAAATGGTCCTTTATTTATATCTCCTTTTTTGTTTAGTTTTATCAGAGATGGGTATTCCATTGCCATCCAAATATTGTACGTGCATGAATTCAGCAAAATATTCCAATATAGTCCAGTAGTCCACAATAGTAGTGGGCTATCCACAGGACTGGCAATGTCCAAAGCTGTTCACTTGAGCCTTTCACCACTCACCATATTAGCATGGCTTCACTTTTCATATCCTATTTCTACATTTTTCTGCTGGATTGTTAAGATCGAGATAAAGCAAGACCTATATAACCAAAAATGTAACTTTTGTATCTGACAAGGTCAGTTAAGTACCCTCAGAACTTATCCCGAAACCCTGTACCTCACTTTGTAGATCCTTTGTCAGCCATGTGGATGTGTCACAGCTATTGCTTGACCAATTTGCTTTCTGTAAAAGCATGAGAGAATGATTTCTCTCCATGTGACTCTCCTTAGGCACACTCTACATCATTGATCACATACCTCTGTGGCCACATAATCTCCTTGATCAGAAAATCAGTTACATGATATTACAATATAGGTTCTCCTATGTCCTGAGTCCTCACTGACCTTGAAAGGCTAGGGTCAAAATGTTGGCTTTAATTGCAGCCCTTCCTTTACTCTAATTTTTGGTCTGCAAACTTAGGTTGTTATCCTTGCAGAAGAGAAGCTTATTATTGCCCTACAATATACGCAGTTCGGTTTAACCTCACTATCTGTCTGAATATCATACATCTTAGGCATAAGATGGAATGTGTATTTTCCATCAAGTATTGATATGTTAAATTTTAACTCTCTATAGATTATGGGAAAAAAACAAAAAATATGTTTTAAAAGTATGAATAAATAATTACATATTTTTACACAGAAATTTAGAAATCTAACCATATACATCATTGTAGCAGGACAGCCCTGTGACATTTTTGTCTCTTTTTTTTTGTTTGTTTATTGCACTTTTTTTTGTTTTGGTGGAACCGGGGATTTAAATCATATCCTTGTGCTTGACAGGGAAATGCTTATTTCACTGAGCTATCTCCCTGGCCTCCTGCCCCTTTAAAAAAAAAATTACTTGATAGACAGTGTGGCAATAATTGGTATGTCATGACAAGCAGTATGCACTTAGACCAGAATGACAGTCATTCCAAGCATGATCCCACTATTATACATTGCTATCTTCAGTACATTCATTCAGTCCACAGGTATCAGCATATAGTTAGGGTGAGAAACCCATCAACTAACTGCTAGTTTCAAAAACCTGCTCATAATTCTCAGGATCATTGCCTTACCCAATGTGTGCGTATAAATGTATGGCTTTGCCACTGTCATGTTTCCCAGCTTTTCTCCTTCCCTCTCTTCATTGTCTAATCCTCAACTTCTTGCTGTCCTTTCAATTGTATTATACATTTTTATTTGTGTTTCTTCTTTCAGTTTTTATACTAGGGAGACTACATGATATTTACACACATGGGTCTGTTTTATTTCACTTATGAGTATATCTTCAAGTGGCACCCACTTGAATATAAATGCTCCAAGTTTATCATTCTTTATAGCTGAGAAATACTCCATTGTATAAAAATACCACATTTTTTTATCCATTCTTCAGGTGATGGGCATTTTGGTTATTTCCAAGATTTGCCTATCACAAATTGTGCTGCTATGAACATAGGTACACATATATCTCTATGATATGACGTTTTTAGTTCCTCTGGCAAAATGCCCAATAGTGACATAGCTGGCTTGAATGGGATTTCCTATCCTAGTTTTTTAAGGGGTCTCCACACTGATTTCTATTATGGTTGCACCAGTCCACATTCCCACCAGCAGTGGAGAAAGGTTCCTTTTTCCCCAAAGCCTCTCCAACATGTGTTCCTGGTTGATTTGTTTATGAAATCCATTCTTTCTGGCGTGAGATGGTATCTCAGTGTTGTTTTAATTTGCATTATTTTATTTTATTTTATTTTACTGAAGTACAAATATCAATAAGACAATTTTAAGACACCTTAACGGGACAGATTTGATAAATTAATACATTGTAAAATGTTTTCATAATGTTTTGGTATCAGACAAGGTACATACATAATATTATACTTACAGACATTATTACAGCAGATGTCTCTTATAAGTAAATTAAAAGAGTGTAACTGTTTACTTATCTTATTTTATATACCAGGATTATATCACAGATTCGATAATTAACACTTTCAACCTTGGTATTTCCCTAGTGGTTGTCCATAGTACTAGAAGCCTACAAAATTTCCTGTCCAACCACCATTAGTGCAAATCTTGCCTCGCATAGAATTATGTAGAAGCATGGCATATCTATCCCAACTGTACTGTCCATACACACACATCATGATTCTTCCTTTCTTTACCCCTTCCTTTGTCTAGACCTGTCAAAGATGGGCACTTCATTGTCATTCAACCAATTTATGTACCTGAACTTGGTGACACAATCCAACAGCATTCCACAACAATAGTGAGTTATCTGAAGAAGTTGTCAACCATAGCCATTTACAGCTCAACTTATTATTATGGACCCGTGCTGTATACCTCATTTTTATACTTTTCTACTGGATGGGTAAAATCAAGATAGAGCAAGACCTATATACCAAAACATGTAGTTTTTATTTCTGATGAGGTCAGTAAAGTCCCCTCAGGGTTTATCTTGTAATCCTGTACCTTATTCTGTAGATCCTTTGTCTGTTTAATTTGCATTTCACGGATGGCTAGTGATGTGGAGCATTTTTGCATACATTTATTTGCTTCTATAATTTCATCCTTTGAGAAGTGTGTGTTCATCTCAGATGCTCATTTCTGGATTGGGTCTTTAAATTTGGGGGCCCTAATGTTTTTTTAGTTCTTCATAAATTCTAGAGAGCAGAACTTTGTCTGAGTGCTTGTTAGTTAAGATTTTTTCAAAATTTGTGTGTTGTCTTTTCACTTTGTTGGTGATTTCTTTTGACGTGCAAAAACTTCTCAATAAGAGGATGTCCCAGTTGTTAATTCTTTCAGATATTTCCTCTGCAATTTGATTTTTTGTTCATGAACTCTTTGCCTACCCCTATGTCTTCAAGAGTTCCTCCTACTTTCTCTTCTAGGAGATTGAATGTTTCTGTTTTAATGTTTAGATCTTTAATCCATTTTAACTTTAGCTTAGTGTATGGTGATATACTTGGGCCAAGTTTTAGCTTTCGGCATGTAAAGAGTCAGTTTTTCCAGCACCATTTGTTAAAGAGGCTATCTTTCTTCCAGTAAGCATGTTTGGCACTTTTGTCAAAGATCAGGTGGCTGAGTATGTTTGTAGAGGGTTCTGCATCTTCTAATCTATTTCATTGATCCTCAGGTCAGTTTTGTTGCCAGTACCATGCTGATTTTATCACAGTAGTTTTGTAGTACAATTTCAAGTCAAGAATTGTAATACCTCCTGACTTGCCTTTGGTGGCTAGGATTGCCTTTACTTTTCTAGGTCTTTTCTGGTTCCAAATAAATTTTAGGAATTATTTGACTAGGTCTGGGAGGTACGTTTGTGGTGGCTTGACAGAGACTGCATTAAAGCTCTATAGCAATTTTGGGAGTATGGCCAACTTCACAATGTTGATTACTCCTATCCAGGAGCAAGGAATATCTTTCAATTTTCTGAAATCCTCCATGATTTTTCCAAGAACTGTAATTTTCCTTGAAAAGATCTTTGACTTCTTTAGTTAGATGAATTCCAAGGCATTTCATTTTCTGGGGTGCTATTATAAAAGGTATTGTTTCTCTAATTTCCCTCTCAGTGTGTTTGTTATCTGTGTGGAGGAATGCTATTGACTTTTGGGTACCGATTTTGTATCCTGCTATGCTACTGAATTTATGTATCAAACCTAGTAGCTTCTTGGTGGGGTTTTTTTGGGTCTTCCAAGTAAAGTATCATGTCATCTGCAAATAATAATAATTTAACTTATTCTTTACCTATTCTTATTCCTTCTGTTTCTCTCTCTTGTCTAATGAATCTACCTCATGATTTCAGCACTATATTGAATAGGAGGGATGATAGAGGGCATCCTTGTCTTGTACCAGATATGGGAGTAAAAGATTTCAGTTTTTCCCTGTTTAGAGTTATATTAGTTGTTGGTTGTCATAAATGGCTTTTATCATATTGAAGTAGTGGCCTTCCATTCCAATTTTCTGTAGTACTTTGAACCTGAATGAGTGTTGGACTTTGTCAAAAGCTTTTTCTGCATCAATTGAGATGACATATGGTTTTTAGATTTGCTCCACTGATAGAGTGTATTGCATTTATCTATTTGCTTATATTGAACAAACTTGCATCCCTGGGATGAATCTTATCTGGCCGTGATGTATGATCTTCTTGATGATTTTCTGTATTCTATTTGCTAGCATTTTATTGATGATTTTTGCATCTATATTCATGAGGGAGACTGACCTGTAGTTCTCTTTTTTTTTTTGCATCTTTCCCTGGTTTTGACATCAGTATAATACTTTCCTCTAGGAATGATTTTGGGAGGATTGCTTCCTCTTCAATTTAATTGAAGAGTATAGGAATTATATATTCTATAAATTTCTTATAGAATTCTGCTCTGAATCCATCACAACCTGCACTTTTCTTTGTCGGTAGGTTTTTTTTTTTTTTTTTTTAATTACATTTTGTGTTTCAATAGCCTTTATTCAGTTATTGAGAGTTCTTATATCTTCTTCATTCAGTTTTAGTAATTTGTAGTTTTCTTGGAATCTGCATTTCTTATGTCTTTTATTGTGTGAGAGTAAAGTTTCTCAAAGTAGCTATTGAAAACCTTCTGAATTTCCCCTTGGTCTGTGGTAGTTACACCCTTTTCATTCCTTATTGCTTATATTTGATTTTTTTCTTTCCTCTCAATGAGGTTATCCAGGGGCTTATCAATATTATTTAATCACTCAAAGAACAAACTTTTTCATTCATTGATTCTTTGAACTATTTTCTTCATCTCAGTTGAATTAGTTTCTGCTCTAATCTTTATGATTTATTCCTGCTTTTGGGCTCTGGGTTTGGTTTACTTATCCTTTTCTAGATGCTGGACATGCATCATTAGGGTCTTTATTTGTTTCTGTTCTGTTTTCCTAACATGTGAGTTCACAGCTATAAATTTACCTCTGAGAATGCTTTCATTGTATCCCATAAATTATGATACGTTGTGCTTGAATTTTCATTAATTGTAAATAGTGTTCAATTTCTTGTTTAATTTCATCTGTGACCCATTGGTTGCTGAGTAGAGTGCTGTTAAATTTCCATGTATTTATTTGGTTTTTGTTTTCTTGTCTCATTTATCTTGATTTTTAACCTACGTAAATATGAACTGCATATAGTTACCTTCTTACTCAGAAACATCAAATATTCTCAATTTGCTTTAAATAAATTTTAAATTTCTAGATTTAGAATTCAGATGAATATACAGTGCATCTCCATCTACCAAGTGGAACAAAATACCTCTGGAATGTCAGATCTTGGATTAATGTCACAATTGTTTTTATTCAAAAGTAAGTTTTGAATAAAAAGCATATATCGCAATGACAAATCTGATACTGGGCTAAAGATGGTAGCTTTAAAGTGGCAGAGTATTTGCCTGACATGAAGGAAGCCCAGTTTGGAATATCCAACATTATAGTATAATATTAATAATAATAATTAGATATCCCAAGCAAAGACCTCCCAATCATGCCCTCCACAAAACTCATGAACGATACTTTAAATGAGTATTGTTGTAAGCCACTGCATTTGAGGCCCACTTGACACACAGCAATAGTAACTGTAGCATGGCCCAAGTTTAGATTCTATCTCCTCTCTTTGCTGTTCACCCTGAGGTACATTTCTTAATCTTTCCAAATCTGAATTCTCTAAATATGAAAATAGGATTGATGACCTCCTCTACTCAGTGGTCATTTGTAGAACACTACACAGCACTTGGCACACACGAACCTCCAAGTAAGATTGCAACGATCATTAAATATTTTAAAGGACTCTCACGTTATCATTATTAGACATTACCTTACATCATTCTCTTATGTAACACTTAGGATTTTCATTTGCTGTTACTTGTGTACATTTCGAAGCAGGTGCTTTCCTCTCTGTGTTCAGCCTTGGAAGCATGATCTCCTGTGGAGCAGTGGGCACATTCCTTTTGCACTTGCCTCCAATTTCTCTCTTCCTTTTTGCCTTGCTGATGGGAGGAGTTACTTCCAAGGACTCTGTGTAGGCAGTGGCTGTATAAAGGGGTCAGTAGCACTGCAGTTTCTTTGAAGATTATTAGCTAAGGATTTGGTCTCACCAAATTAAGCCATAGCCCAGCAGTGCTCTTCCTTACCTCTCGTCTGGGGCTTGTCTCCCTGGAACTTCCCACATACCAAAGAAGTGAAGATCAGAAAGAGCTGTCCTGCTTGGCTTGGTATAGCTAACTAAACAGGTTTTGGAGCTTTATTTCAGTCTTTCACCTTCCCACAGAGCATTTAAGCTGTACACAGTCTCTATCTTGCCTTGAGACCAAACCTTCCTTAGTTCTACACAAGATCACTAACTCCCACTCTAACTTCACGCTATGATAAAATATATATGCAATGGAACTTTCCCAGTAGTAAGTTTCTCTAAAATCCAGTTCAGGTATTAGCAGCTAACAGATATTTAATGTGCTATAAGAAGACATCAAAAGCAATCATTCAAGACAAAAATCCTGTTCTGGTGATTATGAGCTCAAAGCCTGCCTTCTAGGCATTGGTGAGGATGCTGAAGATTTGATCATGGAGGTTACAAAATAGAAGCATCTTTGAGAAAAAGGAAAAATGATTGCTTCTTCTTTCCACATAAGGAAAGAGAGTGAGTGAATTGCCCACACCTTAAGCCGCTTGGTGGAGACCAAAATTTAAGACAAAGGAAAATATTCACAAAGAGTGAGGTGCTTGCCACTAGGAGAAACTTACATTTCCAGTCAATTGGGCCTTTGTGGTGGTATAGAAATCTTGGGCCTTGTGAAATAAGGAAATGAGAGCTAAGTAGAAGGAGACCTCCCAAGTCAAAGGGCACTTTAGGGTATCACACAGATACTGAGACAGAGGGACAGGGCATGTCTGTATGGTGGGAAGGAAGAGAAAGTTTAAGTCTAAGATGTCATCAACTGCGGATAAGTATAGGAATGAAGGGTAACTTCAAGCACCCCTCTTGTGTCCTGGAGTTATGTTCCATCCCACAGTTGAGCCCAAGATCCAAGGAGAAATAGCTCTATGGAACAGTTTAGACAGCATCTTCACCATCACTGCATAAGACTGAGAGGGTGATGTGTTGTTGGAACTATGGAATAGAAGTAGAATACACACAGCAGGCTGCCTGTCTTCCCACCCTAGTTTCCACTTGAGTCCAGAAATGCCTCCACACCAAGTTTTTGGTCCTGTGGGCAATACTAGAAGCTATGGAACAGACCTGAAGTAGCTCTGAATGCAGCACCAATAGTGTGGTAACTTAATGGACCAGCTGGAGGAGTCACAGTGTTTGCCACCACTATGTGGGCACAGTGGGATATCAGAGCAGATTCCCAACTGGATGAGCATGCAAAGGAGAACAATGAATCAGAGAGGTTCTGAAGTCACAGATGGATGCAAGAGTGGGACTTTTAAGGACACACAATTATCTGTGAGGGTTAATATAGAAAGAAATAATGACTTTGAGATTGTCTAGAAGACACATGCCATATAAGGGCATATAAATATGTGAGTAAAACACTATTTACCAAAGTAAAGAGTGAATTGCCTACCAAATGTGGAAATCTTGCAAATCCCCATGTAAACAATGTTACTGAAGCATCCTTATTAACTTCCAACAAAGGTACTTTTCAACAATGATGGTTAAAGATAGTAAGGGACCAGCCTGGGGAACTCTGGGCATGGTCAATTGTGACTGTTGGTGACTCTGATTCATGTCCACATTACTAGACAATTCCATCATCCAATTAAGCTCTAAATGGTGCTGACATTGTGACATTAGAATTGTCAGAGATGCTATCTATATCTAGACAAAACAAATCACAAAATGCGTGTAATATCTACCTTTAAATTATCATATTCTGTCATGTTGCATGGGATTTTTCCTGGACATGTCCCATGATAAATGGAGTCATTTGCAAGCCCAAATAACCTTTCTGGAGCACAAATCTGACCAGGTCACCTTCTGAAGAAGACAGCCTGTGCTCTCTAACCTTGTTTACAGCAGGTCCCACAAAGGGACCCTCCCCCTGCTAATCTCCCCTAAAACTGTCTTTTCTAAAGTCTGTTTCCTCTGCTGCAATGTAAATGTATACACACAAGGGGTTGAGGTTTTGTGTTGTTCACTATATATCTCTCTAACATCATTAATATTGTACATGGAATTTGAATGAATAATGGAGCAGAATCTTTTCATGAACTGGGGGCCATAAATTTGCTCCTGGCTGTAAATAAATATGCCTTTCTGTGTCTTGCTGAGCTTGGCCCCTTATTTATTTCTGGTTTTTCCTATTGACACAAAGAGAAAACACGTGCCATCAGTGGAAGGGATCATTGGGAAGATTCCTCTGGGTTTCAAAGGTACAGAGCAAGAAGACAGAGTGTGCTCTCAGCCAGAGAGGAAAAAGGGTCATTAGAGCAGAGCTGGGATCTGCCACTGCACTGGGTTATGGTTACTAGAGAAGTGGGCCCTCTCTCCATGACCCCTTTCTCTGCTCCTTATGGTAACTAGTGGCCAATAGATAGGATGACTTCAGAACATGGAAAATAACCAGTAGTATCAAGGTGAGCACAATTAACTGCCCAAGTCAAGATGTTTTAAGAATGAAAAGGGAAGCTGCTGCTCCTTGTACCAAGAACAGAAGTAATTCAGGAGTAAGGCCAGCTCACTAGGCATGGAGTCCCCCTGCTAACCCAGAAAGACCTTTAGCTCTTCCAAGGCACAGCATGTAGGTAACTCATATAATTCCTTAAATGCATGAGTCATTTTGTTTTATTTTGGTTTGCTCTTGTCTAAATGATGTTCATGTCTTCACTTCTGTTATCCAATTCTGTTCCTGAAAATTTCTAAGGAGGAAGAGGACAGATTGAAAAATTGAAGGGAAAAACCTATATAGCTTTGTAAATACAAAGACAAGACACTCACTGGACTGATGTCCACAGACTGTTTTTCTGTTCTTTTATTTTAATTTTTAAATTTAATTTGCATCAAGTTATCCTAGAGAGAACCAACCCCCACCTGAAACAGAAAGACCTGTCAAGGTTGCCAGGGGTGTACTCTGCCCTTTCCCACCCCATGGATCCACTGTGAGTCACAATCTGGCATGCTACAGTTCACTGAAATGCCCTGCTTCCCTGGCCATTCAAAGTGTGGAAATGAGTGCTGTTAGGAAAGCAGCAGTTTTTCTGAATCACTGTCATCCTATATGGGCCAAACAGACGTGGGGCCTTGTTGTTTACACAAAAAGGGAAAAGATGCTGAATAAACTCGTACAAGCATTTCCATGCAGAAAGGAATAAAAATAAGAAAAAATTAAACTAATGTTCAAGAATATCTGAGAAATAAAATAAGACAATTAGGCTTTGCTCTGAGAAATGCAGGCCAAGGAAATCTGCCTTACCAGTTCTGAGATTTTTTTTTTTAATTAATAGCTATAGGAGCCGGCGAAATAGCTTAGTGGATTAAAGCACCTGAAAGCAGACGCAAGGGCCAGGGGTCCTGCTGTGCTGGCCTCACACCCTCCATGCACTGAGACAGAGATTGGGACTGGGTGTGGTGGCATGCACCTGTAATCCCAGCCCTTGGGAGGATGTAAACAGGCGGATCACTACAAATCTGATCTAGTAGTGAAATCCTGAACACCTTACAGACCCTTCCATAAAAATACAAAAAAAAAAAGTAAAAAACAAAATAAAATTAATAGCTAATTCTATAGAACCTTGAGATATATATAAAAAATGAGCAGAGACTACAGGATTTTCTTATACTGTCTCTGTTCTCCCTTCCCTGTCTTCCTTGTCAATATTGTGCATTAGCAGAATATATGTGTCACAAATGAAGTGTCAGTATGGACTTATTCATTTACTATCCTACTCAGTGATTAATCAAACATATTAGCAGTAACTGAAACTCCATCCTTTACATTACAATTTAATCTTTGTGTTTCACATCCTAAGGTTATAATAAATATATAATGATTGAAGTTTTACTGCCATGAAATCCCATGTTCTATCTATTTATTCAACTTCTTTCATCTTCCCAGACCACTGGAATTCAATGATCTTCTTATCATTTCCATCATTTTTTCCATTCCCAGAGTGTCATAAGTTGGAATTATACTAATGTAGCATTTCACTTTTGATTCCCTTACTTAGAAATATGCATTTAAAGTTTTTCCATATTTTTCATGCGTCATTGTCTACATTTTCATTCCCATATTCATGATATTGCTTAGTACAGGATATTTTAGTCTACTGAATTATTAATGGATAACTTGTTTCCCAGGTTTCACAAAGATTAGAAATAGTCTGCAATCCTCTGTTCCACCAACTGAACTAAAAGACAAAGAAGTGACATGTGTTATGTGCATGCACTGATTCCCCAAAATGAATGCAATCATTATGCAGTCAAACATGTACCAATGAAAACCTTTTAAAAATAAAGAGAAATAATGAATAAAGCTATTACAAATATTTGTGTGCAGGTCTTTGTATAGATATATGCATAAATCATCTAGGTAATTGCCGAGGCATGCAATTGTTGGAGTGCATGGCAACAGTAGGCTCAGTTTTGTACGGCACTGCCAAGCCGACTCCCACAGTGCCAACTTGCATTCCAGCACACTGAGTAGGAGCTCCTGCTGCTCTCTACCTTTGCGAGCACGCCTTGTTGCCAGTGTTTGCACTGACCATTTGGACTGGATGGACCACACCATGTTTTATTTTTCAGTTCCCGTAGTAGCATGCGATGTTGAGCAGATTGTCAATTGCTTAATGCATCTATGTGTCTCCTTTGGTAAGTTCCCCGCTTGTATCTCTTGCCTATTTTAATTTTTTTTTTTTTTTTTGCTTTTTGCTGAATTTTAAGTTATTTGTGTATTTTAGATCCCAGTCCTTTATCAGACTTGTTTTATAAATATTTTTTTTCTCATGCTGCATCTTGTGTTTTTATTTCTTTGGTGTTTTGTTGAGCACAAATACAACTTCTTTGTGTGTTTTTTTTTTCAAGGACTGTGCTTTGTTGTAGCATCTAAAAAGTTTTTTCCAGATGCAAGATCATCTAGATTTTTCTCTTTTGTTTTCTTCCAGGAGTTAAAGTCTTGAATTTCATATTTAAATTCATGATTTATTTTGAGTTATTTTTTCTGAGAGCTATAAGGCCAGTGCTTAGATTCTGAAAAATTTCATATAGGATATGTAACTTATCTAGCAACATTTGTGGAAATAAGTGTTTCTCCCCCTTTGTATTGTCCTTGCTCCTTTCTGAGAGTTTGATTGGTTGTATCTGTTTATGAGCTCCATGTTCCAATACATTCATCTATTCATTTAACAGTATCATGTTATTTTGATTATGTTGCTTGATAAGAAGTATGAAATCTGATAGTTCCCAGCCTTTTTATTCTCAGATATTGTGTGAATCTGCACTGTTCCCAACTTCCTTCAAACTTCATACTATAAATGAGAGCATGTAGGCCTCTCTATTTTTTTGAGTATTCCATTGCATTTGTCATGAGCTCAGGCCACAGTGCATCTATACACAAGAGTGATTTCCTAATACTTTCCAAGTCCACCATTTTCCTTCTACTTTGAAGATTTTAATCCAAAAATCTACTAATTTCATAGACTTCACCTGGACTTCTCTAACTTCATATCAGAGGTTTTATCGATATGAGATATAGTTGTCACAGTTTTCATACTATTGCTACAAAATACAAAACAAATATGCAACCTGACAGAAAGCACAATGGCTACCAGATTAAACTGAGGTGAGTCACTAAGATAAATTAGGTCTTCCCTTCAGAGGAGAAATTAGACCAAAACTAGGCAAGCTTCTCTCCCCACATAGCCACAGATTTGAATGCCTTTGAATTGAGTATATAAAAAGATCAAAAATAGATATTAAGAAGAAGATTCTTGAAGGTCACTTTTTTCAAAATAAGTGTGCTCAGGGGACACCTGTTCTCCTTCATCAATGAGGCCTCTCCACACAGCTTTAGAGCAACTTCAGCAGGACTGCTAAGTGGAATTCAAAATCATCTCTACTACCAGAAGTCACTGGGCTAAGAAAATTAAAGTGGAGCAGAAGCCTGCTATATGTGGGAAATGCTCACTTCTAAAGCCATCAGAAAGGCAAGCTTCCTAGAGACAGCTGCATACCCTGCCAGGAGTCATGGCCTTCATCACTGTACAGGAATTCTAGACTTCTGGTTTACCATCAAACCTTAATTCCAAAGGTAAACAAACTGAAGCTGGGAGTGGTAGCACACACCTGTCAGCTTAGCCGCTGAGAAGCCAGGGCAAGAAGATGGCAGCTAGTTCAAGGACAGCCTGGGCTAGATGGGAGTCTAAAACCTACCTGGATAAAAATACCCTGTCATACATACACACACACACACACACACACACACACACACACACACACACACACACCAAATCAAACTGAACTGTGTTGGAGTCATGATTCATCTTATGGACTACAGACATCACAAGGTCATGATCCTTACAAGAAACACAATCCTTACACTTGCAGGCAGTTCCATTGCCCCCTCACTCTCTAGACCAGAGACTTCTACAGAGAACTGTGTCCTGAGCAGAGAATAGAAAGGTAAAGTTCAGCATGATGGACTGAAACTCAGGGGCCACACATTCAGGAAGATGCTCAGAGAAAGAACTTGGGAGGCCATAGGGTGTGTTGAGTTTCCGTGAGGCCAAATTTTACATTGCACACTCAGAGTCAGATCCACCAGAGTAGACTTAACAGTGAATGAACACTGGGAAGCTTTTAGGCAAACAGAGGTTCTAAGAGCTATAACAAAACAATGATATATTGCAACCCTAACCACTAGAGCAGAAAGTTCCAGGAACAGAAATTCAACACTCAGTGAATACCTCAGCTATTGCCAGTAACATGTTTGAAGAAAACAATATATATTTGAAGAAAGAATGATTGTATATCACATAATGGAGAGTATTAACAACTTCAAGAAATTCAATTAAAAAATCAGGAGAGGAATTTTGCCAAAAAGAAAAAGAAAGCAAAGGCACTAAATTATTAGGGTTGTGGGATGTGTTACTTAAGCCAGCTGTTAGCCAGCAAGCAGGGTGCTGCCTACCTGAAGGAATAGATGGCCCTTGATCCAAAGAACCAGTTTCTTCAAGCAAAATGCTTGCCCAGAGCGTGGCAGGTTGTATGTAAGTCAACAGAAATGTACTTTCCTCTTGGTGACCCCGTGACCCTTCTTTAGAAACACAGGTGATTCTGGAGTAGATCAAGTGCTTGGCACACAGAGGTCCTGGGCTCAAACTTCAGCACAAAGAAGGAGGTGGGGGAGGAATAAGAAGAAGCAGAGAGGAGGGAGGAGAGAGGAGGGAAGGAAGAAAAAAAGAGAAGAAAAGAAAAGCAAGGCAGAAATATAAAGCAGGCAAGCACTGGCAGGAAGGTGGGGGGCAGATCACCCTTTCCCAGAGCCCAGGTTTCTCAGTCCCTAACCATACAGAGAAGAGGGAAGAGCCCTACCAATAATCAGGTCTGCAAGGCTTCTTCAACTGTAATAAATGCATAGTTCACCTGGGTATTTTGGGTTAAACTGTGGGACCGAGGTGGAACCAGGGATAGTATTTGTTTAATTTCATTGTTTTATTTTGTTTTATATTTTTTGGTATCAAGGATTGAACTCAGAACCTTGTACTTCCTAGGCAAGTGCCTATGCCGCTGAGCTAACTCTCCAGCCCCTAGGATAGTATTTTTAAAGAGCTCTCAGGAGGGGTTAACAATATTGAATCCATAGCACTCTTGAAACAGTGAGAGACTGTACTTATATCTGGACCTAAATATTTTCAACTACTGAACAGAGTCTGTAGCAAGAAGCAAGCATAGACTTGCTTCAGTACAAGTTTAGCCTGTGGACAAATTTCCATGCTGCTACTAGGGAAGGCTCACCAGTAGAAAGCAATTGTGTAAGGGTAATGGGAGACACAAAGCTCCTTTTGTGAGTAAATTCCACATACCCAGCCAGTGTATTGTATTATTTACACTGCAAAAAGTACACGTTTTGTTAGCTCTGAGACAGTGAAAATGGCTTGCATTCACCTCCCTGCCTCCAGTGCATGTGACAGTGAAGATCGATTTTTTGAGTTGGATTTCCTAGGCATTACATAGTACGAGAGCATTTGCTTACACACCAGCCTGGACACTGCTGTGAATGTACATTTTAAACAAGTTGAATAATCAGGTCAGCACACTTTTAAATAAAGCAGATTATACTCCACCATACTGATGGACTTCATTTAACCAGCTGATCGCCTCAGGGAAAAACTCAGGAGGGTTTCCTGCAAAAGAGAATTCTGTTTCCTGAGAGCCTTGCAGATTCTACTGCAAGCCTGTAAGGGCCATGTCCTGTAAATCCTCCTCTCTGCGTCTCTCTCCATGTGTATATAGATAGGTTTAGGTAGACAGATGTGTATACATCAATCATAAACACACACAGAAATATGGCTGTGCAGATGTAAATATAGGCAAATGTACATTTTCAGTTATATATAGACAAATATAAACATGGACACATATAGAAATACTGATATGTGGGCAGATATATACATATGAATTTGTGTAGCTATGGAGATATAGAGAGAAATATATGTATGAAATACAGATACTTGGGAAGATATATATGCTCACATTTATATACATGGAAATGCTGTATAGATACAGGAATATCTATAGATACAGAGAGAGAGAGATACATTGTTGGAGCTTATATGTCACTATATAAGTTCAGGATTCTACTGGTTATTACTAGTGTCCATGCGGTTCCTGCCTCTACACTAAAAAGAGGCACAAGGTGAAGACCCAGCCCCTTGGAAAGCCTCCTACCCTGTTATGGTTTGTGTCGTAAGTGTCCCCCACTGCCTCAAATGCTCTCAGAGTGAGCTCTTGGAGGAGACTGTTCTGTGGAAGCCTAGCAGCTGACTTGTGGCTGGGAGGCAGGCAGGTTCTGGTCATGCTACAGATGGGGCTGGTCTGCAGGTCTCAGCCTCCTCCCCAGGTCCTCCGTCTTTGCTTCCTGCCTGCCGTGCCTGGAGAAGCTTCTCCTATGCTGTGATCCCCTGCTGTGGCGGCCTTGGAGCCTGCTAACTATGGATGCAAATTACCAACTGTGAGCTGAATACGAACCTCCCCCTTGATGTTATCAGATATTGTGTATCAAGGACAAGATGGTAATTAAGGAGCACTCCCTTCCATCCTGATGCTTTCTTTGTGTGCATGTAGCTCTGGAATCTGATTTTTTAAAAGAAAGAAATATAAAATTAAATGTAAATCTACCTAAGAAAGATTTGGCCCAACATTCTAGTAACATGCTCCCTGATTTGAGTTGTCCTTAGGTTTTTTTTTTTTTTTTTTTTTTTTTTTGTGGAACCAGGGATTGAACTTAGGCCCTTAAGCTTTCCAGGGATGCACTTATTCTACTGAGCTATCTCCCCAGCCCCATGAGTTGTTCTTAGTAAAAAATCTTCCCTCATAAGTTTCTAAATATATTTTCTAGCTTTCCAAAAAGTTAATACATTTCATCCATTTATTATTGTCAATACAGAAATTTGAACTAAAATTCACAGTGATGTACATAATATCAAAGATATCAATCATATTATACAGAAAGCACTCATATGAGGAGCCAGATAACCCAGCTCATGTGATACGAAAGTCAGCTAACCTCATCCTCTACGCAATAAGCTGGAAGTGATCCTAACCTAACTTGCAAATGAGCTCACTGAGGCACAGAGATATGTGCACCATGGTCTGTGGGCACCTGTCTGCCCCTACCTCCCCTCCCAGTGAGTCTCACCTCTCTTGTTTATGGAGAGGCAAGCTTGCCAGCAAAGAGAGCTACATTGGTGTTCCGGTCCACTACAAAGAACAGGAAAGGATGATCAGCTAAAAACTGATGTCGAATGGGGAGTCTTTTTACGGAGATGTTGTCCCCAGTGGCTGCAGCTGCTTCAGTGCCTTCCTCATTGACATCCACGTAGGACTTGTGGATAACTTTTGATAAATATAGGCCCTTGTCCGGTGACATTCCAGAGAAATCAGCTTTGGCTGGCTCGAAGATGTCTGTCATCCCTATGGATTTTAGCAGGGAATTTAACTCGTACTTGATTTCCAGTTTGAATCGGGGGATGTGAACTGCCACTTCTCTTTCCACCATGTGGGAACCGTTGGTCCACTCCTGAAACGTCCTCACATTCAGCTGTTTTTCTATCTGAGAGACAAAGCACACATGAATCCGAGTCAAATGCATGGGTTTTTCATTATTGCATTTACTTTTATAATTCTCAGTGGGAATGGTTCATTTTCTTGACTTTCTTTCCTATCTTTAAAGGATGCTCACTCCTCTCTAAGGAAAAAGAAAGCATGCTAAGCCACAACTTCCCTTTTCTGTTGTCGTCTCCTAATCTTCATTTCATCACTAAACTTCTCAGTGTACACTCTTGATTCCTTCACGTTTCACAGTGAATTCCTCTCTATTTCCCTTGCTTCCTGGATGAATTCAAGCAATTCTTCTTGGAGCTCATATTTGAAACATGCAATCATGCCCTTCTTGGTGGATTAGGTCCTCATTTTGTTTCTGAGACATAAGATCCCCTTGTCCCACTCTGACAGCTGTTATCTCCTCCTGACTTCATTCTGTCTGCGATGCTACTAAGCTCATGGTGCCCAGCACTCCCCAACCTACACTCAGGTTTGCCAAGCAGCGTAAGCAACCCTGCCTCCTCATTCTCCATCCATTTTCAGCACTTTGTCAACCCTAGACCCCCCACCCTCATGCTGTGGCAATCCCATAATTCTAGCACAAAGTTAAAAATGTTTTTTTCACTTCCCTACCTATGATACAAAATCCTGTGTCACATAAAGGGAGAATTTCTTCCTTTATTGTCTTTTGTCCCCTAATCCAAGGTACCATAGTTTGCTGACAGGAGCCCATTAGCTTAATACATTTCTAAGACTCTCACATGGATGCTTTGGCCTGCTTAGAGCAACAGGGTCTTCATTTTCAACTCACCCAATAGCACTAGTGTCCAGATGATCATGAGAAACATTCCCTGATCTCCTCACTCTAATTTGTACTCTCTCTACTTTCTGCACAATTTAAACTGCTGTGGGACTGCTTCTACCCTGTCTTTCAGAATATCTTCTACTCTAGCTGATCAACATTATTCCCTGTTTCATGGGAATGATAACGTTTCTCTTAGTACAGTTCTGTCCCTCTGATGGACACATCTTACTTCCTAATTAAAATGCAAACATGCCAGCCCAACTCTCTCAGGAAGCCCTGCCTACGTTCCCCACCCTGCTGATCCCCACTGCTTTCACCTCTATGTTACTTTCTGCCAACTGAGAAACTCATTGATTTAGGAAGGCAACACTATGCATCGCAACAAATACTACGACTTCATATTACTTTGTTAAGTGAAAATCTGCATAACTTGCAATTTTTTGTTTTAATTCTAATTTGTACTCTCTTTAAAAATAAAGAAAAATCCGGGCGTGGTGGCGCAGGCCTGTAATCCCAGCACTTGGGAGGCTGAGGCAGGAGGATTGTTATGAGTTCGAGACCAGCCTGAGCTACAAAGTGAGCCACGGCCAACCTGAGCTGCATAGTGAGACCCTGTCTCAAAAAGATTAAAAAAAATAATAATAAAAATAAAAATAAAGAAAAAAGAAAAACAAATGCAGCACTGTGGCCATTTTATCTGTGTGAAGTCAGTTTTCACAGGCTTCCAGGAACTCTTCTGATTTCCTAAGAAATAGTTTGTTAATCTAGACATCATTGAGAGGTCCTGGCAAGGTAAAGGGAAGAGGCTGGTCTCTCCAATGCCTCTCTATGAGACGCAGCTCTGGATGTAGCCAGGAAGGTTAGCCTCTGCCTACCACCACTATGACCTGTTCTTTGTGGTTGTGATGCTCCTTTCTTTACTCAAACCACGATGAAAAAAGTAATCAGCCCATGAAAGTGTTAAAATTTGGATAGAACACTGTCACTGGTTTTCTTAATCAGGTTTCTGTAGACTAAATGCTCAAACAGAATTATAACTTCCTTACTATGGAAAGAAGTCTCTCACATGCCCAAGGACTGATCTTATTGTGAGAATGAGTCACTCTACCTAAATACATTGTCCCGAAGGACAAGAACCCTTCTCACAGCTCCTACGTCATAAATCAGTAGCTGATGAAGCATCACAGAACTCAGAAAGTGTGTGTGTAGGAGAGAGTGTGCGTATGTACATGGGTGTCAGCCACCTGCTGGCATTCTTGTAATATTACCTCGGCTAGATTGTTCTGCTCTGGAAGCAAAATAAACATACTCAGCTTGTTATTAGCATAAGGCATTTCAAGAACTTGCATCTGTGGATTCTTTATGAAGGCCAACTTAAATGTTCCAGTTTGGTACATCATGTCTACAGTTACAGTTTTACCCTATTAAAAGAAAAAGGTTATAATTATGTAGCACAGTTCTATGCATGAGCGAATATGTATATACAGGATTTTTTGTATAACAGAAATATCAGTATTTAAGGGCATGAGACAAATGTGCATTAAAAATACATCATTTCATTCTTTTCCTCTGTACATGTTATCTTTTCTCATTTTAAAATAAGACAAATTAAAAGTTGGATAATTATTGTAAAAATATATGTATAACTTGTTTTACCAAAAACAAAGCCAGAGTTCATGTTTATGATGATTCATATAGGAAAATAAAATCACAGCATCATTTTCTTTGTTAATCCAATAAGACACCCCAGAAAAAAACAATGTGGTTTTATATCCTGCTAGAAAAATTAGCACAGTGTGTATAGAAAAAATCACAGATAGAATATTAGGAAAAAAACAAAATCTCTTCTCTGTTAGGGAAAGGCTCTGACTCTCTGTCTTGTAAGAAAACTTGCTTACTGTCACTTAATAAGGGAAAAAATTCATGGGAAACTCTGAGGGCAACTTAGAACAATATTTTCACTAAATATTTTGAAATCATCCTTAACTGATTATTGCTTTCTCCTGAGCATGTCATCAGTATGAAGATAAAATGCTTACCTCACTTAGCTGGAAGCAGGATTTAACTGTCTCACTTTCCTGAAATTTATTTTGCCACTGTCCTTTGAAATATACGGCATTCACCAGGACCATGACAGAGGAAGGGTCAATGCTACCCTTTTCAAAGAGGTTCGTGATTTTTCCTGCATTAAAACAAGTAAAAAAAAAAAATTAAAACGTAATTGTAGGCTTTGAACTTAATGATAACAGAGAGTTGAATAGTAACAAAGAAATTAAGATCCACTTCTTAAAACTCGTAGCAAATTGAGACATGGGAAGATCTTTACCTCCTGAACATAGAAGCAGCCTGTCAAAGCCTCTTATTTTGATTAATATTATGTGATACATTATTTTTCTTCAGAAGGTAACATTCAGGGAGGAGCTAGTATACTAGTGATGAATCATTTTCTCTCATAGCTAGATTTATCCAATACATTATTATATGTTACTGTTTATTTAGAAAATTCTTTAAGGGCCAGTGGGGCAGCTCAGCGGACTAAGCACCTGCTTAGGCAAGCACAGGGTGCCAGGTTTGATCCCTGGCACCACACGCTGTGCTGGCCCCACCCCGAGGCTGTGCCTGTGACTGAGTCCGGGAGGTGGTACACAGCTGTAATCCCACTGTGGGGAGGTTGAAAACAGGAGCATCACTATGAGTCTGAGCTGCAGAGTGAGAGCCTGACAAAAATACATTAAAAAAACAACTAAAACTCAAAGAAAGAAAATTATTTAATAATTTCTTGTGGCTTATATGAACTATTTCTCAGTCTTTCATTTCACTACTTATAAATTAGGTATTTAAAAGATTTACTCATCCATTATGTATAATAGAATCAATGTATCATAAATAAACCTCAGCACTTGAAGAGAATGCACATCTGAGAAATCAAGACTTAATTTAAAAAGATATCAAGGGTTGTTGTCTTTATAAATATAGTAGTCAAAATTTAACACAGCCATCTTGATATATTTCAGAGCACTGACATTTACCCAAATGTTTTGAAATCTAATCTATCATACAGTACAAAACATAGAGGCATCTGGGACACAAAATTTTAAGCTTCATTAACAGTTCACTCTTTATTCAATTTCTGAACCTAACATAACTAGCCTTTGATGACAATATTCAAATTAGTCTCAAAACTACATTTCTGAATGAATAGATAAGTAAACATAAATGCATGATGAAATAACAATAAATCCACCTCATTATATTCCTAATGCACGGGGCTGGGGAGATGGCTCAGTGGAATAAGCACTTCCCTGGCAAGTGCAAGGGCCTGAGTTCAATCCCCAGTTCCACCAAAAAAAAAAAAAAAAAAAAAAAAAAATATTCCTAATGCACACTAATGAGAGAAAACGCTATCTGTTGTCCATTCATTGCTAAAAATAAAGTGATTTGTACATGCCAGCTACCATTCTAGGCAGTGTAACAGTAAAATGCAACTGCAATATTCAACTAACCAGACAAAATTCCTTACCTACATGAAGTCAGCGTCTCAACTGAGGGCTTTTTCAGAAAACCTGAGATTAAGCCTCAGACTCTCAGCATGAGATTCCCAACCGACCACTACCAGTGGATCAGAGTTGCTGCAAGTGGCAAAACACATTTGGGCTACTGTCCTAAGTAATTTAAAAGACCTTGAAATGTTCAAAAATTTCTAAGCATTCCCTACAGAAAAAGGGTTGAATAGCTATGCATTATACTCTCATTACATATTACTAAACTTGAACAAAATATATCCATTCATCGACCAAGAAGGCACTATTTAAAAGAAGTAATATAGTGGGATACATGTACATGGTTCTTTGCTCAGAGACATATGTATATTACTGGCAAAGTCTCCACACATGCAATCATCTCTGATTTAGCATTGTGATATGACTTAATCCTAATATTAATTTGGGCTCTCATTTATCATTTAATAAATTAAGTTATTTCCCACATCAGAGAATATGATTGCCTAACTTCCAAAACACAAAGACTAGTGGTACAAAAAGGTGCACAACTGTACAGAGAAAGGCTATTTTAAGTCAGGAGTGTGCCTATGCACATCTTCTGACTCTCTTCCCTTGGGATAGAAAGAACTGCAAGAAAATATTTTAAGGTACTGCAATTGATTGCTTTGCTAGTTTTTTCATCTTGAGACAGTGTGTATTTTTGGATAAAGAAACTGCAAAAATATAGATGATATTATAAAACGGGATATTGCAGACGAGATAATAGATACTGGATGAAGTTCAAGGAGCACTTATGTATCTAGAAAAAATTATCAAAAGATACAAACTTTTAGCACAGAGAAATGGAAGATGTTCTTAGAAGAACTGGGCATGGCTGTGCACGCCCATCATCCCAGCACTCAGGAGGCTGCTGTAAGAGAATCTCAAGCGTGAAGTTAGCTTGTGCACCTGGAAGATTTAGCAAGACTGGCTCAACATGAAAAGTGCTAGGGGCAGAGCTCAGTGCAGAGGTCTTGGGTTCAGTTCTCACCATCCCCCAAAAAATCAGTTGTTCTGACAGAGCACTTTAGAAGACCTAAAGAAATAGCGATAAATATTATAGTCATGGAAGAGAAGTTGAAAGACATTTACACTTGTGATGGAAGAGTGTTAGTTTCAGGAGGGATCGAAGTGTGGTCTCTCAATGCTCCTTCTTAGGAGTGAATGCTTTATTTTTCTAATTTCAGTGGTGATAATTTATCAACTAGCTTAACAGAATAATTTACTTTTCTATATTAATGTGTATTTCTATATTAATTTTGAAAAAAAAGATCAAGATTTAAGGGACAATTTGACAAACTGCAATGTATAAATGTTGTCTGTATCCTAATTCAAACCACAAAAGTAACTAGGAAGACAGGAACATTCTTTGTATGTTTCTAATATTGAATGATCATTTTCAGCTTTTTAAATATTGTAGTGCTCATCTTAAAATGGTCCACATTTCCACATATGTGTATAATTACAGTGATGATAGCTAGGATTTACTCCAAAATAACCCGGACAAGGTGGTGGGAACAGAGTGAGTGCAGACCAGCAGGGCAGGCTGCCAGTGTCTCTGCCTTTCAGTCCTGGGTAAACAACAACTCACTACATATTCTCTCCATTGTGCAGATCTTAAGTTTCTCCTTAACTAAATATTTTTAAATAAAAAATGAACACACCATGGTATCAAATATTTACAGTGCAATTTGAAAAAGAAATATTTAACAATAGATAGGGTCTTTTAAATTGTGAAAGGTAGATTTGGTTTTAACTAAATTTAATGGTGGAATTTACAACATTTCTACAAAATAAAAAGTGTTCATTTTCCACTCTGGGAGTCACTGATCACACAGTAGAGCAAATGATTTTACGTGATGTGCTGAGTCAGCCCCAGTGACTTCGCCGTTTGTCTCAATCAAGTCCTGGACTTCGCTCGGCTTCCTGGAGAGCACGCTGACTCAGAGCTGGTCAGAATCAGAACACAGACTAAGCTTGCGTTCGCACAGTTGCCTTGTTCTTACCATTAGTTTTCTTTCCAACCCAAGCATTGATAATTTTCCTCGTTTCTTCTGTAGATTGTTCAAAATCAACAACTTCTAGTCTGGCTTGGTAAAGTTTCTCAGAACAGCTTAAATATTGCTACAAAAGAGAGGATGACCAAACAATATAAAAAATATTGTAAAGAAGACAAAAATCTTTCAGCTTACTGTATTCTGAAATCTTAACACATAGACCAAAGCAGTTCTTGTATCCAAGTTTCAAATGAAGCAAAATGTGCATGTTTGTTTTGAAGAAAAATAAGTAAGTTTGACAACACTTGAAATCTATTCTGCCGAACAGTGTTTACATATGTTTGGTTGTCACTTCTGTCATATCTGGCTTTTTTAGTTCTAAAATGACAAGTTGCAGTATAGCGAGTACATTTTCAATCTGTTCTTGTTTCAATCTGAGACCTTGGGGACATCTGATCCAAGAGTTAGACATAAGGTAGGGGTACAAGTGGCTACCTGGGATCTAGGTTTTCAGTGGCCTCACTTGGTTCTTGTCTTAAGCCAATGTTGAAAAAGAGCAAAGTTAAACTAGTGGCAAAATTGCATGAGGATGAGTTTATAAAATTAATTTTATTGGTGCATTTTAGATGTACACAATGATCACATCCAACATAGGGAATTTGTAACTGTATATAATATATTTCAATATTTTTCCATAATCCCCCCTTCAACATCTCTTCCCTGTCTTATTTACAAAAGTAGTGCTACTTTTTTACCATTTTTACCTTTTTATCATCTACTTTCTCTTTTCCATTTCTTCTTTTCACTCTCCCCCTTCCCTTGCCCCCTCACCATTTGAACACGACCCTCCTATTTCCCAATGTCTATTATACATTTTGGTCCTTATTTATCATTTTAATTTCTCACACAAGAGAAACAATGTGGTATTTAAACAGGTAAGTCTAATTTATGTCACCAGAGAGTATCACTTCTAGGTAGATGGATATACCTTAGACCATACTCTTAAGCCAGAATGTCCTGGGCTGTGTAAAACTGTGACTGGAACAATTCTTTATTGGTTCGTGATAGCCCACAAAATGGAAGTTTTGCCAGGCAGAATTCTGGTGTGACAATGACAGTCTCATACCATAGTTCACCACAGTTTTCAAGATGGTCATGAGGAGCACCTCATTCTAGGTAATGATGCAATTATTGTCCCTTTAAATTAATATTTATCTACTACAGTGTCTATGTCACTGTTTGGGGGAGGGCAAACAGGTATAGAAAAAGCGTTTAAACCCAAAGGAGCATAATCGTTTATCTTCACCACTTTGTAGGAAATCTCCACGAAAAGTTTTCTATACACTTCTGGGTCGTAGAAGATGTGCCTGAAATGCCTGCAGCAGCAGGGTGGATTGTGCACTGTAACCCATTCAAATCCTATTAGGAATCTGTCATGTGTGAGATACAGCCTGCCTTACAGGGATGAGGAAGCAAAAGGGAAATCCCAGAGTCCACCTGACTTGTCTGGTATTTAAGCAAAACTGAGCAAAAGTTACATCAGTACCGTTTAGTATTTCACCTCAGTAACAAAAGGATCCAACAATTAAACACAGGAAGACAAAATCAGAGGTCAAGTCTAGATGTTGCCATTTAGTGATCTGTATGCCTAATCATTTGACTGTTCAGAATTGCTTCACAGTCTTCAAAACTGAAATTTTGTGCCTCTATCACAGCACGATAACTGTGTAAGGTAATGCTTGTAGTGCATTAAGTAAAACAACAGGTACATAATGAGCACTTAGTAAAGATATATCCTGAGATGTTTTGGGGAAAGGGCATGAACAGTGTTAAAGTTTTGAAGCAAGAAAAAATTTGGGCAAATACTCTCATTTTAAAACTAGTAGTTACTGCCTGGATTTCTATGCCTGAATAGGAATAAAACACAGATCTCTTAGCCCCTCATTCAGTGTTCTTGAAACTGTCTCTTGATAGCCTCTCATTAGGTCTTTTAAGCAGACAGAAAATATATATTTCTTCCCATCCTCTTCCCTTACCTATTTTGTTTTGTACTTCATCTTTGACTTTTAGGGATTTTGTAATAGTAACAATTTCCGGTAAAACTGTTCTCTTCAACTCTTAGTTAATTAAAGATCAGTCCCTTAGACACGAATGCCCTGAGACACTTCTCAATCTTCACTGGTTTGTTAGTGTGAAACTCAGGGGTGCCAGTTGTGCTTACCTGATAGAATTCTATCATCTTTGCCCCATACAGTCTATTTGCAATGCTGAGGGTGTAGTCGGAATCTGGATGGTTGGCTTGAGAGAGAAGGGCTCCAAATTCTGAATGTATTCTTCCAGCTTGGCTGCACTGACACCAGTAAACACAAAATAATATGTCAAATGGCATGACTTTATGCCACTGGTAAGTCATAAATAATGTGAATACAGTATCTAGACAGCAAGATGTGTGCCTTTGGTTAAAATGGCAAATGGATACAGGAGTTCTTTATATAATTTTTACTAGAGTAATTTTACCACAGGGAATTTGGATATAAAGACTGTGGGTAGAATCATATGCATTTGTTGGCTCTAACAGTTTAATTCAAAAGGTGACATTTTCACTTGAATAAAGAGATACTAACGGAGTACCTAGGGTAATAATCTAAGTCTTGCTGTACCTTTCTCCTTATAAGATAATTTCCCTTTTCTAGCATATTCTTTTAGATGTTTCAGTCTTCTGTGTGGCTATTTAATCAAATAGTACAGCCATTCTATATCAACAGGACTGATATATTCATTTGTACCTTAGTGGCAACAACCATGCTACTCTGTATTCTAATGCATTTGACAGGTAATCAAGAACCCATGGACATCAAGAGACTATACTTAGGGTCTCTAAAGAAGTGCTTCTCAAACTATCAAATTTAATCTCCTAATAATCATCAGGATTTTGTGAAGCAACTTTTATATGAACCTATATGCATTTATGTATATTCTCAAGACCTGTAAAACAACTATTTTCATATGGGAATTCTATGCAACTTTTATGTCAAAATGAATGTTCTTCCTGACCCAAAAAAAAAAAAAAATGGATACCACTGTCACAGAGTATGTGAGGTGGGGAGTATCAGGTGCACCATATAATTATCATTCACAGTCCTTTGTCAGTCCCGTCCTTAGACTGAAAACCTCTGACACTATGTAGGGAAGGTTGTCCAACTCAACAAGAAGCATAGAACAGAAAAATATGAGTAAGGATAGAAATAAATCAGTTAACAAGATCTGAAGCATGTTGTTGCTATTATCATCATCATTGTGAGAGCTCTGTAAGTTCTATTGGTTAACAATAAGACTAACAGAGACAGAGGTAGCTTCTTTCTGGAACAAAAAAGGTCTTTGTTACTCTATCCCAAGGCAATAAAATCTTGATGCTGTTATGTTAAAAAGCAGTTGACACTCAGCCACAATATTATAATACCTCAGTTGAATCCTTAAGCTCTGGTTTTAAAAATTCTGTAGTATGCGGATAGTGAAGCACCTAGAAAAGGAAAAAGGATGGATTGACACAAAAAATAATGTACATACCATAAAGCTGAGAGTTGTAAGTTTTTACATTTTATATTTCAGTTCAAAATGAAGGAGAGTTAATAATGTCACATGGCAAGTGATAAGTTAATTTTTATATACCTTGATCTTCCCAACAGCTATGTGAATAGATAATGTTATCGTTTTATTTTAGGAAAATCAAGTTATAAATGATGAAGTACTTGCCCAGACCTTTGCCAGGCTCCAGGGGCCGAGTTCTTTCACCACTAGGATCTTCTGCTCCCTTGCTATGCTCCCTAAGCTACTTACTAACACAGTACCCACCTTGGGTCCAGATAAACCATACAGGTTGTCACAAATAACAGGTTTGTACAAATAACAAACCAAGTATTTTAAGAATTACTTAGTGTAAGATATCTTCTGGATACTGTACATGCATATCATGTAGGAATTATCATGACCAAACTTAGTCCATCTAACCTGAAAATGAGAATCATATTCTCTCCCTGCTGCCTGAAGTTGTTATGACAAAATATAATAATGATTTTTTTTACAATTTAATAATTTCTAAAGCACCAGTAAGTTTCATTATTAAGTTTAAACTTCTAGGATGAGAACTATATGAACTTCAGCTTGCTTGAATAACTTAAAGGAAGACCTCTACACATTTTATGCAGAGATTTATTTCTGTTACTGCTGATAGAAAGAAACTGCATTGCATATATTGTATCTTTTGAATCAGAATTTATTATTTTATTTAAACTATTTCTCTTTTCAAAAATGTCATTTGCCTAAATATGTTTCACTTTTACTTAATAATAGTTTTCATTTATGAAGATAGCAGTAATTTAGATCAGAAGACATGGCAGTGATTTAGCAATTTAGATCAGAGGTGACATGGGGAAGACATATGGGCTCTATAGTAATCTTTCTTGTATTCCTTACCTTTTCTATTTGTCTTTCAGTGTGTCCCCTGGTACCAAGGAGGATCAAATTTAGAGCATAAAGGAGACTCAGTGGTGAAAAGAAGATGTTATCTCCTGCGTTATTACTGTTCAGCTGCTTGAACACATCAAGGCAAAATTCAACATTTGCTGTGCTGAGCGATTGCATTCTGAGTGATGCCAATCACTGTTTAAGAACAGAAAGTGAAAATAAATCTTAGAACATCACCTGATAGTAAGGAGTTCAGTTATTTCATGGCACAAATGTAAATGTCTAAGCACACTGCTTCATGAAAAAATCACATACCATCATAGTTTCTAAGAAATTAATAAATTCTAGAACGTAGAATCCACCATTGTTTTCAATTCTAATGAATAGAACATTTACCATTCCTTCAACCAATAGTGCAAAGCCATCTTGCTGTCATTTGTGTATATTAAAGGATTATGTGTAATTCTTTGGGAGCAAAAAAAAAGCCAAAGTAGTTGAATATTGGTGCACTTAAGTTCCATGCTTTAAGACATCTCTCATTTTGGAATTTGGGCAGAAAAATTTCTTATGTTACACAAACAGACAAACAAGATAGGTTGCCACTAGACTGGCCATCTTCCAGTCTCCCAGGAAGAGAACACTTTGACCATGGCCACTCTTCCACAAAAAAATGCACAGTGAGATAAACTTGGGCAAAACTCTCTATACACTTTTGTTTTCTTAATGATTCTTCATTTCTTAGTCTGTGAGAAAGTAAGGCAATGTTAAAATGTAGGTCACTTTCTTAGTCCTTTTGTTACTAAAACACAATGCCCAGCATTCATAATTGAAAGGAGGGAAGGCTTATTTGGGCTCTCAGTTTCAGAAGTTTCAGGCAATGATGAGCAGTCTCCAACACAGCAAGGGCGTGGTGAAAGGGCCAGCCTCACAAGGAAGCTGCTCACGTCATGGCAGCCAGGAAGGAGAGACAGAAAGGGAGGCTGGGAAGGGAGGTAGATGCTTCCAGGACACACGCCACATGACCTGTCTTTTCTGACCCGGCCCCACCTTCTAACTTTACATGAAGTGGCTGAACTCACCAGTGAATGAATCCATGGATAATTACAATGCTTTCATGAACCAATCGTCTTCCCAAAGCTCAGCCTCTAGGTGCATGAGAATTTTAGGAGATATTCTGGATATAAACCCCAATACTCATGTCAGCAGGTACTGATCAGAGTCCGCAACCTAGATTTGCACCATTATGTCAGTGAGAATTGAGGAATGGAGGAGAAAAATCTCACAGGAAAAAATCATTATGCTGGAATGTATTTTATCTTAGGAAAACAGAAGACTGAGAAGGAAGTGTTTATTCTAATTGTCCTACAGTATTTACTGAGCACCTCTAATTGTAGGGTGTTACAGCTACAAAAATGATCACAAAGAGTTCATGTACTGGGAAGATTTCATTCTTTTTTCTAAATTTATATATTTGGTTCAGGGTCTTACTAGCAGCTTGGATTCATAGTGATCCTCCTGTTTTCCATCTTCCTGTGCTGGGATTACAGGTGTGCACCACCACATCCAGACTTAATTGCTGGCTAACACCCTCCCAGGTGTGAGACAGCATGGCATGTGGTACTGGGGATTGAACCCCAGGTCCTGGGATTGCCTAAGTAGACACTTAGTCTTCTGAAATATCTTGCCAGCCTGAGCCTTCATTTTTAAGGAGCTCACTGCTATTAACCACTTTCTCACTTTGAGTCCCACATGAGCATTCTCTCTCAGCTCACACAGACCTCCGTGGTAACCCTGTCTCAGTCTCTTGCACAGGATCTTTCTCCATTTTCAATCTCTGTGCATCATTATACCCCAGAATTGAAATCTTCAGCCTCTCACTCATTTCAGTTCATATGCTCTGTGATCTCATCCAACATCATGCCTTATCTCCCTGGCAAGCTGTTTACTCCTGCATTTATAGTAATATAAATGCCAAGCATATACATCAACTGCCTACTGTCATCTCCATGGATTTCTAGTAGCTATCTCAAACTTAACATGTCAAATAATAAACCCTTGTTTTCCCTACTCCTTTTTCTACCTCCACCACATTCTTCGTCTCTACAGATGATAATTTCAGCTTTTCATGTTTTCAGGCTAAAAATGTATGACCATACTTAATACTTTCTCATTCTCATTCACATATAATCTGTGAAAACATTCTGTATTCTTTAGCTTGAAAAACATTCCCTGTGTTCACCTCTCTCAGCATTTCCACTATTCCACTTGGCCAAAGGTACTATCCCTTTTCTCCTGGAACTTTGTGGCAGTCTGCATACCCTCTGCTAACTGCAGTCTTTTACTCACCAGCATGATGATTTTTTAAAATATATTTGGTTGTTACAGGGTCTCATTACAGAGCCTGGACTCATAGTGATCCTCTTGTTTTCAGCCTCCGTAGTGCTGGGCTTACAGGCCTGTGCCACTATGCCTGCACTCTGTGGCCAGCTCAGCCCACCCTAGAGGCGGGGCTAGCACTTGTGGTGCTGGAGACAGAGCTCTGGTCCCTGAGTTTGCCTAAGCAGATGCTTTAGTCTGTGAAGCTATCTCATTGGCCTATGGTGATATTTTTTAAAGGCCAATTGTCATGCTTTCCTCTACTAAAGACTCCAGTGGAGGGGCTGAGGTGATGGCTCAGTAGAATAAATGCTTCCCTGGCAAGCTCAAGGGCCTGAGTTCAATCCCCAGTTCTGCCAAAACTAAATAAATAAAGACTCCAGTGGCTTTTCATCTTTCAGAGATGGAGAAACTATGTTTTCCGAATCTGTCCCCAGCCCTCTCTCAGACATCCTCTCCTCCCAGTCTCCTAGCAGCTTGTGATCTTTCAGAATGCCACCCCTTCCATTTCTCCTGCATGACAACATGCCCACTTCAGGTCCTTTGCTCCTTGCATCCTCCTTCCAGGATGCTCTTTCTAAAGGTATTCAACTGGTTGCCTCCAGCAATTTAGTCATCTCTTCCTTCAGATAGCCTCTCTAGTAAGGCTCCTTGGCCATTTCCTTTAAAAAAAAAAAAATCAGCCCATGTTCCTCCCTCTCATTATCTTAGCTTATTTTTCCTCTTAGCATGTATACTTGCCTGTCTTACTGTACATGTATATATTTTCTGATATATTCTCTCCTTCTAGAATACTGCCTGCAAATAAAGATTTTGTCTTCTATGTATGTATTATTCTATCCTTAGACCTGCCCTGGCCCTAAAGTAGCTGATAAGCATCTAGGATAGAAAGAAAGGAAGACATTTTTCTCTGATAGGTAAAATGATATGCAACTGTATGAAAAATAATATAAAAGCACAAGAGAGGGACATAAACTAACCTGAGGGTACAGATAAACTTCCTGAAAAAGATGAAGTTCCTGCTGTACTTTATGAAATAAGAGTCATCCAGGTATATACATGTAGTAAAAACATTCCTGACAAAAGGGTTAGCATGAGCAGAGATTTAAACATCCAAACAACATTATAAAAAATATGCAACAGGAAGTCAAAGCATTGATCAGTCAGGCTGCAGAAAGGCAGCTTTGCACACCCCAAGGAGGAGAAAGCTAACACTCCAAGTTCCTGATAGAGAAGAGTTGCATCCCCAAGTTTTTATCTTCTCTGTCTATTTCTCTCCCTTCTTCCCCTTTTACTTCTCTGCCCCTTGTTTCTCTCCCTCTTCCTCTCCCTCTCCTGATCTTTCTCTCTCTCTCTCTCTTCTCTCTATCCCCTTTATCTATCTCCTCCTCTTCCTCTTTCCTTCCCCTCTTCCTTATCCCTAAACATCAAAACTGATTTTGTATGATTTTCTTTACAGTGATCTCTCTCCCTCCAACTCCTGGATTGCTGGAAATTCTCTTCCATAATCAATTTTTGAACATGTCTTTTTCTCTTTTTAGTTGCCTTCAAATTCTCTCCAGAGACCATTTATTAAAACGTCTTGATTGTTTATATCATTCATCTCTTTCCTTCCACTTTTACTAGGTTGAGTGAATCTGTTTTGATAGAGATTTTGTCATTGTATAGTTCAAAGAAGCCTCCAACCCCCTCCAGTCCTCTGATGTAAGCCTTGTTTCTGGCCTAAGCCAATGTAGATCTTTTTTTTTTTTCCATGTCAATGAATGGTTTAGGACTTAGATGTCATCATCCTCACCAATGAGACAACAAGAAAAATTGATGGTGGGCTCCCAGAAAAGACTTCCTGCTAACTAGAAGAGGCCCACAGGGGAAAATCGGCCTTCTTCTTCCTGTCAGAGCTGTGTCATCTATGTGTAACTACTATTGCAGCACTATTTTATGACCATAAAGTAGCCAGCCAAAGAGTAATGAGGAGGACGTCAGGGAGAAAAGACAGGGAAAAGCTGAGTCCTTGATGACACATGGATCTACCTCACACTGGAATTTCTTATTGTATCAGATGGAAGTTTTTCCATCTCAAATAAGCTAATTCAGTTGTCCTTTATCTTACTACAGCTAAAAACCTCCTAATTAACTTTAGGAATTTATATATCATCATCCACAAATGGTTAGCCCACTAGTTCTCCCTTTCACGTTTTGCTAGGACAGCTACATATTTTCTTTTATTTAGTCTTCGGGGATCTGAAAATATTTCATTCTTTTACTTCTGATCTTCTACATTACAGCTGTGCCCTTTTGTCACCCTCACTGAGGCCTCTATTCCCTTGGACATTGTGACTCTTGGTACTCATCCTTGCATACTTCTTTTGAAAGGTTATTCACTTGTCTTCAGCCTGTGCATATCTAAGTTGAGGTGTGTTCCCAAGGGTGTGGCTCTGTTTGTCATAGGAGCAGGCCTTAATGGCATGCTGCTCACAGAACTGTAGTGCTTTGTGCACTGAATGTCAGACAGAGCCAAGGGAGCACAGCCCTCAGAGCTGGGAAAGAGAAAACGCAGCTTGTCTACATTCAACCAGAGAAGGACCAAAAAGACATGTGTCCCTTGTGGCATTTATCTGGATAAAATGATGCTAATGCTTTCTTGTAATCAAATGGGTTTCCCTTAAATTTTCACTAACAGTCCAGTTGTTCATTCCAGTTGTTAAACTACTCAGCATTTATATGAAAACAAGACTGGATTATAGTATTCTTTGTTCTTCGTTGCTTTATATATAAAAGAGGGGTTTACTAGTCTTCTTTAAACTAAAATATAATCCTCTGTCTTTAATTAGGACGCTGTCTTTCAAGTTAATTTTAATGAATTTCTCTATGACATGTGTGCTAATAACATATCCTTTATTACATGATCTAATAATGAAATTTCACCTAGTTAAGAAACATATCTAAGCCATATTTTGTTCATACTTTATTCAGTATGGTAGTGTACAAAGTTGGTTAGTGGAGGGCTGGAGAGGTAGCTCAGTGGTCTAAGCACCTGCTTGGCAAGCACAAGGACCAGGGTTCAATCCCCCATAGCATGCTTTGCCAGCCACCAAAACCAGGATGGTGGCACACACTTGTAATCCTAGTTCTCAGAAGGCTGAGACAAGAGGATCACTATGAGGCCAAGCTACACAGCAAGACCTGTACCAAAAATATAAGTAAATACAACTTTTTAAATGTTACAGTTAGGTAGCAGAGTCAGTTTCTGAAGTATATGTTCAGACTTAGAGTCACAAGTAAATGCTAGTATATTTTTTTCTGAAATTTTGTCACATCATTGCTACAAAATTCACTTCTCACATAGTTGTTGAAGTCATATAATTATAAAGAGGCTAAGAAAAAGTTTGGACTACACTGCCAGAAAACTTTGTGCAACGCATTTATTAAACTGTTTCTTCTTTGAGAACCATAACTATAAAAAGTTTAAGTAACCACACTCCTTAAGGAGTATGGCCTACAAAAGTCATTCTCACCTCTACCTACTGTGATGGACCTAGTTTATTCTCCTTTCCTTCCACCTCCATGCACAACAGTTTTCTTTAATTTATTGAATGCATATCCTTTATATATGTGTTCATGTTAAATATTAATTTTGTTGCATATTTTTAATTTTCATAAAGGCATTTCTATTAAATCTTATTTTTCAAAGTGTGATACTTTGAAGATCCATTAGTGTTCCTCTGGAAACACACACTGCTGTACTTCCACTGTTTTTGCCTATCCATCCCCTAAGCAGATGCCCAAGTGACCACCTGGTTTGCAACATCACAATCAGTGCTGGGATGAAAGCATTGGTCCACATCTACTGCGTGGCTGTATGGGAACTTCTGTGTGTGGGAGGTGACTGAAGCCCAGGGTTTCCCAAGCACTGCATGGGGGCGATTCCCAGTATGACCCCTTCTTGACAAGCCTTGCTTCTGCAGCTCTGCAGAGTAGGTGGGAAAGCCTGTGGAGTTCACACACCGTAGGCAGAGGGGATCGGAACTGGAACAGGAGTTCATTTCTTCCGACTTGGCACTCCTCCCAATTGCCTCCATGTGATATTCAGAGAAGCTGTTATTTGAGATTGAATGATTTTATTTTATTGCACTGTCCTTGTCATCCCTATTTATAAGGATAGTAATTTACCTGAAGCATTAAAAATTTCATCCAAGGTATACAACATAGGCTTAATTTAATAGCTATCAGCTAAAAAGTATAACTTTGTCACCCTTCACAGTTAATGCCAAAAGCTCTTCTGGAATTAACTTTATAGTACACAAACTAAGTGCTTTCTTTCTTTCTTTCTTTCTTTCTTTCTTTCTTTCTTTCTTTCTTTCTTTCTTTCTTTCTTTCTTTCTTCATTCTTTCCACCAGGAACTGAACTTACAACCTTGCACTTGCCAGGCAGGCACTGTGTTGGTGAGCCATATCCCTGGCCCAAAACTGAGTACTTTAGCTTTAGGTTTTTCTAAAATTTTATTGGAAATATATAAGTAGAATGGAGTCAAGAGCTTCAGTATTTGTTAGGTTTACTGGCAAGACAGAATTTTAGACATTTGTTGTTGTTGTTGTTTGTTTCTGTATTTACAACAAGATTTATAGGGTCGCACTACCTAGATCGGACTTGCAGTGATTCTCCTGTTTTGAGTCTCCTAAGTGCTGGACTCACAGGCGTGTGCCACCACACCCAGTCTCCATTGTCATCTCAGCCAGCCCCAGGACTGGGGCTGGAACAGCATACCTATGGAACCTGGATGCTGCACTCTGCTGAGCTATCAGACCAGCCACGCTGGAGTTTTAATGATCATAAATGAAGACTGAAGATGACCACTATCTCTCTTCATTTTCCAGAATTTACCTTTTTGAGTATTAGTAAAATCCTTTCACAACATAGTTCCAAGGTTAATATATACTTAACCAATTTTCTGCAGTAACTTTTATCAAACTTTCCATCTACATACGGGCAATTATCTTTGCAGGCACAAAGGAATGTGTGGATAAATGTCCAGAGTGGGCTTCACTGCGTGAATGTCTTCCTCACTGGACTGTACACTCTTTGAGGGCAGAGCAAAGGAGCCTGTGAAGTCATCAGTGTTTTCCACATTCAAGCAAGAACCAATGCACACTGGTGAAGTAAACAGTCCAAATACTGTATAGCTTCTAGAGAAATTCACACTGCTCAGTCTGTTTCAGGGAAAAGAAGAGTAGCCAAAAAAACACAGAAGTCCCAGCATACACAGAATCTTATCAAGGATACACAGACCTCCCAAGAAGGCCTCCATTAGGTGGTGAGGAAGAACTAGACAAGTGCTAGAAATAGAAGGGTTCCAAATTTAATCCAAAGGGTAGAGAGAGGCAAAAGATATTTTCAAGAGGCCCTGCTTAATTTTTAGGGAAAGAAAAATCTCTTTCAAGCAAAAGAAATATGTCATCTGCAGGTATCTATGAGAGAGAAAATCAAAGTAAGATACCCATGCTTTAGCCTTCCTAAGATAAGAAGAGGAGATTTCTGGGAGGTAAAAAAAAGAAGGAAACATGTGAGAGGAATGTGTCTTGGAGCAGAATAGTGACAGGAAAGGACTCAAAGAGTACAGAGGGCCCAGGTTCATTCTTCTAGCAGAGACATGCTTCCAAGAGTGCTAAGACACCAGCTTCTTGCTACCTGAAACTGCTGTGATGAGCTAGAAATAGTAAAAATTTCAGAATATTCACCTCATCACACAAGAATAAACCATTACAGCCATACATACATCTATGTACACAAAAATACATTAGTCAAGAAAATAATTTTATCACCATCATAAGGAAAAAAAAATACAAACCAATAAATAGTCCTCAAATCAAAGTTATTAATAAGGCCAGTTTAAATGAATTGAGGTTCTCTAAGAAGCTAAGTACTTCATCAATACACAGAACAAGGCCTGGAGTGATTAACTCTGCTTAGAATCAGGAGTATTGGTAAGTAGACAATGACAATAGCATTCTGCTTTGCTACACAACTCAGATAACTGAGATCAAGTGAGCCCACCTCCAAGACTATAAAGCACATGCTATTAATGGCTTTTACTGTATTAATGGATTCATCCAAGGGTCAGCAAAAGCCACATTCATTCAATAGTAAACCTCCCTGTCCTTTAGTTCACTACACGCCTATCAAAAGCCACGTTTTTACTCTTAGTTGCTCCCTTTTGACAACGAAGTCAGATAACATAAAGTACAGAAGTATTTCTCTTTACCTCTGCTGTCTCCTGGTGGTGGTGTGGACAGGTTGGCAGGTGAGACTGGAGCTGGGTCCCTCACAGGAAATGCAACCCTTCACGTTTTGCCCCTCCCTTTTCCATCGGTGTCTTTAGTGATTCAGCTCCTGACCTGCTGGGTGGGAATTCCTGCCCTAAAGAGGAAGTCCTCCTAAAGGCCTTCAGGGTTTGAGAGATTCTCAGGTTGATCCGCAGTTTTAGGAGAAACACTTAATTCTTAAACTCCTACTACCACTACTGTGGAACCATGAGCAAGCTTAGCCTTTACTCAAGAAAGACAAGCTGTCCTTCAGAGCACCATTGTCAGATCCTGTTGACAGTGCAATGTTTAGAATTCCAGAGACTGCCAATGACACAGAGCTACTCAACAAGAAAGATTGCAGCGGTGACGAATGCTTCCCAACCTGAGGCATATTTATCCCAAGATCTGTGGAGCCCTTGCACATGGTTTTTATGTATAGCCTCATTCGTCTGCTGGCCTATAAATCTTGTCCCATAAAAATAACATGTGTGCGCTCAAGCAGCACTTGTTCTGTGGTTTCAATTTAAAAGCTTGGTAGAAACAACAAATCACAACTGTGTACAGTGAGTGCTACTCCTGAGACATTTGATATTCAAAGTGAGAAAAACTAGATTAGAAGAAAGGATTAAACCTGGAGACAGAAAATGTTTAAGGTGTGCAGTAGCCCGAACTATTATTCTTTACTGGGCTTTGTGGTACTGGAATCTGCTTCAGGAGGTGGCTTGTAGGACTTTTCTGTCCCAAGCAAAGAGCAGATCAAGACAAATGTAAATGTAACCAACACTTTAGTAAGGACAGGAAAAGAAACAGAGTGCATTTGGGTCAAATACAAGTAGGAAGAGAAAAACACCCTACAGTGTGAGGGTGGGCCAGTGTGCAAGAGAGGACAGCGGCACAGAATCGCCCATTCCTCATGCTAACATCAGATCCAGGCCATTCCATCAGAAACCTGCTTGTTCTGATGAGAAGACCGTGTATGGGCTTTGGAACTATTCTATGCCTGTGTCCTGGAATCTTGTCCCAGCCAAGTTTAGTCATGCCCTACCCTGCTGGCTCATCATAGAAAAGCCTTGCTTCCCCAAACATCAGTCGTATCCCTGTCACACATACTTCAGCTTCTCAGGATGATACCATAGTGAGGCTTAAACCCTGAAGGCAGATGGCACTGTGTTCAGTGATCAGAGAAAGTCCCTCATAGCCATGATTTTTCTTTTCATCTTCAGGGTGCTATATATCATATATCAGTCAAAATTAAACTGTACTGCAAGACAGAACAACCAGAAAGCTTGTATCTAAAATTATGCTCCTGTTTCTTATTGGGCCCAAGATTCTCATAAAAAATGATTATACACAAGCAGCACAAAGAACTAAAAGGGGTTCCTATCTCCAAGCTTCTTTGTGCTCAAAGCATGATTTTTCAGACAAGGGTCAGGTTTAGCTGGGGGCTCCTTGGCATGGAAGACTTACATTCACTGTGAGGGCTGATGGTCCACTTCTTGAATCTGTTTTTCCAATCTCTTGAGATCACATAAGAAAAAAAAAATTACTTTTTTCTAGAGAGAACCTTTAATTGCATAATAACAAACATGAATGCAGTAAGAGGCATGTGAGGGGCATATATATCAAGGTGGAAAATTCTGGGTGGAAGAAGAGGAGAAGAAAGATTTGGGGAGAAAGAGCAGAGGTAATCTCACAACCACACACATGCTCAGCTGCTGGGGTCTGGACTCATGCTCCCTGGGACTTCTTTTGCTTCGCTTTTAATATCCGTGCTGTCCCTTTTCTTTGGTTCATTGGCCTAAGTGCTTCTTCCTTCAGTCAAACCTGGTGGAGCAGTGCTGCTTCCTATCCAATATATGCTTGGCAGAAACTACTCAGAACCTATCACTTGGAGTTTTTGCAGCTCTTAGTGATTTTGACACACCTTCACTATCAGGAATGGCCACTTCTGCTACCACAGGATGCTGGCTCTTCTAATAAGGACACTCTGGTCCAGTTGATCCCAGAAGGACCCGGATCCTCCTATAGGCTGGTGTCTCTTCAGGAATGTTCCTGGGGGTATAAGGCGCTGCTGAATGAGAGGATGTCGCTTGAATTTTCATACCTGTAGTCCATGGGTAAAGCAGAAGATGAACCTTCTTGCCACTCCCATTTCTTGCTGTTGGATCTAGGAAAGAGCAGTCCCTGTGGGCTTCCTGGGATCCACATGTAGCACACAGGATGAGGTGTCACCTCCTTTCACCCTCAAAACTGTCTCTGCCTTGTTCATACAAATGGGTGGGAGCATCAAAACCGTTAGCACTGGGACAACTCTGAGAAAGCCCCTGGCTCAAGTTCCCAGACTATACCTCTGCTGGGAATATGAATTTTCATTCTTAGCATTTCCCAATTGCTAAACTTCTTAAGAATTAGACTTATTAGAGGAAATAGTTTTATGT
>PVKA01011199.1:0-61782 GCA_004027165.1 Ctenomys sociabilis
AGCTCTGGGACCGATCTTGGAAGCAATCCAATCCAGATAGTCCCACGTTGCTGTGTAGATTCCGGGGCGCTTAGCACGGGCACAACCTACGCCCCAGCTCGTGATCCCCACGACCACGAAGGGGCTGTTCGTGTTGTCTCTGCACATGAGAGGCCCGCCGCTGTCTCCCTGCCCAAAGGACACAGTGGTCACTCATCCTGAGCCACTCTCCCTGCGTGGGGGTCACGGGCTCTAGGAGACTCTTGCTACAGCCAAGTGGTTTCCTGATGGCAGAAACACGGCTGGTTGTGGGGAAGTTTGAGCTGGTGCCACAGTGTCCAGGGAGCAGTGAGAGGGTGTGGCTAGAGTGGGTTTCCCATGGGGGGAGATGAGTGGGCCATGGTGCATGCATGGGCTTTACTGAACACAGAAACATGTATGGCTCTGCATGCTGTGTGTTCTGGAGAAGGAGGCACATATTCTCTCCGGGAACAGTTCAGGCGAGGTATTCTTTGTGCTAAGTTCTCAAGTGCTAATGTGATGCTAGAGCTCTGTCTGGGCAGCTGGTGAGTGTCACCTCCAGTCCTCACTGTGGCTGTCTATGATGCTGGGAGAAGAGACAGGGGAAGAGTCACGAGAACAGAGCTCTTGGCAGAAAGTGGAGCTAGTGGTCCAAAAAAGAAGTGTCCTTAGGGTCTGGGGAGCCCTGAAGGGGCCCGGGGGTCTGGCACCAGGAGGAGGGTTACCTGGCAGGTGTCGATCTTGCCTTCTGGATACCCTGCGCACACGTTGGTTGACATGACCCGCCCATTGTACCACTGGGTCGAGTTACACAGGTCAAGGTCGATAAGCTCCACACGGGCCTCCAGCAGCACAGGCGATGGCCTGGGGGCTTCAGCCAGGCCACACAGTGGTCAGTGATGGAGGAAGACAGAGGGAAGCCTTGCCTCCTCCCTCCACCACATCCCAATTCTCTAACACTTGTTAAACCCAGATCTTTTAGCCAGTATCCCATCTGCCCTCATACTCTCCTGTACACTAAGAGGAGATGGAGTGCAGGTAGAGGCTGTCACCAGCGTGAGTACTCAGGATGGATGGTGCTGACAGAGGTTACAACACTCATTTGATTTACAAGGTCCTCTTGTTCTTAGTTTGGATCTGGGACTGGAGCACAGTCCAGCCACAGTGGGGACATTGGGGACTGGGATTTGGCCAGGATCACCTCTTTTTAGAGCCAAATCTGAGCCACATCTTCCATTCCCCACAATCTGGCAAGAAAATCATCCTCCCTGTTTTTGTCTCTTCCCTAGGTGTAGACAGCATCCATTGAAGCAGGTCTGATTAGCCTTTCCCCAAATGCTTCAGACTGCTCTAAGGTGATTTTAGAAAAAACAGAACTGAGTCAGGACTTTCTTCACAGTCCCAGATTCCCTCCTGACCTGGGGGTGGGAAGGCCAGCTATGCTACCACTCACTACTGGTACCATTTTGCATCTGGCTCAAACACAGCCTGAGAACCAGTGTAGCTGCCCCTCTTCCACCAAGTGCAGGAACAGGATCCCAATGGCAGCAGATGCACTGGTCCCTTCCCACACAGCACCAGAAGCCTGACAGGTGGGTCTGGATATCTGTGGCATGGGTGAAAACAGCCCAGTGCAGGCAGACCTGGAGCATACTCTGCATGCTTGATGTTAAACAAGGAGGTGCAAAGAGCCACATATGCAGTGCTCAGTGCCCAAGGTGCAGAGTTAAGTGCTCAGGGTGCAAGACTGAGTGCCCAGGGTGGAGGCTGGGTGCCCAGGGTGCAGGGCTGAGTGCCCAGGGTGCAGGGCTGGGTGCTCAGGGTGAAGTGCTGAGTGCTCAGGGTGAAGTGCTGAGTGGCTAGGGTGCAGTGCTGAGCGCCCAGGGTGAAGTGCTGTGTGCTCAGGGTGCAGAGCTGAGTGCCCATGGTGGAGGGCTGAGTGCCCAGTGTGGAGGGCTGGGTGTCCAGGGTGCAGTGCTGAGTGCCCAGGATGCAGTGCTGAGTGCCCAGTGTGGAGGGCTGAGTGCCCAGGGTGCAGGGCTGAGTGCCCAGGGTGCAGTGCTGAGTGCTCAGCTGGCACTTAGTAGATGTATGCTGAATGCACGTTTGCCCAGCTTTTTTTCAGTGCCAGAAATTTGGGAGTTTTCTGTGTGACCTGTCTTTGGGGAAGTAGTGACACTGAGGTAACCACAACAATGATTCTGGCTTGTTCATCATTAAAATGACTTCTTAAATCTATGGCAGGACCCAAAGGCATAAAAACTGTGGGTCTCACTGTAAAGAACAAGGTGTCTTGAAACAGAAAATGGTTTTGTTAATCCTGGACATTGGCCTTAAGTTACAGACACAAAGAGCCTACAAGAATTAAAAATTTAAGGGAAAGAAGTGGTATTCTGGGGCAGCTCTTCCAGCCTCAGAGAAGATGAATTCAAGGAGGACGTAAAGCAAGAAAAGTGGGACCAAGGAGATAGCTCAGCAGCATAAGTGCATGCCTCACAAGCTCAAGGTCCTCAGTCTGATCCCCAGTACCACAAAAAAAAAAAAAAAAAAAAAAAAAAAAAAAAAAAAAAAAAAAAAAAAAAAAAAAAAAAAAAAAAAAAAAAAAAAAGTGTAAGCAAGTCACAGTTTGGAGCCTCCAGCTTTCTCAGAAACTGGGGCTTAGGGGGTGGGGGATATGTTTGCAAAAACAAAACAAGATTTAAAAAAATAATAAAAGGATGAGAGATTGCTCAGTAATTTCCACGGGGATTTCAGAACAAAAAGTCTTTTTTAACATCCAAAATTGAGCTGGAAACCTACAAACCTCCTGAGCAACAGGGCAGTAAAAAGAGGGGGTGGAGTGCAGACCCTGAGATCAGCCTCCCAAGAATGATAAGAACTCCTGAGCTGTGAACACTGTCAGAGGGTAAATAGGAGGTGGGACAAGAATACTGATATCCTTACTCTGTGCCATGCAGAGCCACAATCACCAGCAGCTGGGATAGAGGTGGGAACCCCAGGCCAGGAAGCATCACCTCGTAGCAGCAAAAGCCAAGGGTAGCTGGGGCAAGACCACCTTCCTTGAGGGATAAGACACTGATAACCCTCCTGAGAGCTAGATAAACCTCACTAGGAAGAGGGAATATGTGTAAAGAAAATATTCCCCAAATTATTAATTTTGTATTACAAGAGAGGCTGAATTTTAAATCTCAGATGACTGAATTATCTTGAAATAGGAAGTCTAATTTTTTTTGTTATCAAAAAAAAGAGAAGATAAAGGTAACAACATTAATTTCAGTCACATTTTCATATCCCTTCTGTGACTGGATGAAAATGAATACAACCACCTCTGGAAAGCTGAAAACATCAGTAATGTGCAGACCCCAGCTCCAACTCATAAAACCTTGCTACTCACTTCTGCCACCTAGGGGAATGATCTGTTGCTTCTAGGATAAATTGTACCTGTAGGCTCAGCTATGTGTGGAGAGGTGTCTGGGACTGAGACCACAACCATGGAGTCAGGTGTGACAATTAAGCGCTCCCTGGGCCCTCTATAAACTGTGCTGCTGTGAAATGTTCCCCTATTCCAACCCAGCTGGTAATGAGGTGGGCCACATTGTGTTGAGTGGGTGAAACATCTGGGCAGGCAGATTTATCAAGAACAGAGAGGTACAGAGACACAGTAGCTCTCATCTTGAATGGAAGGTCCTGCTAGACAGCTCTGAGGGGCCTGAAATACTGGAATAACTATGAACTGCAAAAAACCATATCTACCCCCTGCTTCCCTCCCAGTCTACACAGAAGACTCCAAGTAACTCTGACAGGAAAGGATGGACATTTGTGCTTGGGCTGCTCAAATGTGGAGCCCAGGAGCCTGCTGGAGGATAAAGAAAGCCCTGGATTCTCAAAGGCCATATTCAATCAAATGTTCAGTACCTCTCAAAAGACATCTGATCTGAGCCTCTCATTTACATCCCAGAAAAACTAGCCCACTGCCACACAAATACGTTAATCTACTTCTTCAAATGCTTTTCAGGGTATGTTTCCAAAATCCAGAATCCAGAAGTTAGAGATTCAGGTACCAGGTACAGACACAGCCTTGACTTTGTTTTTAAAAAATGCCAAGGTTCAGGGGCCGGGGAGATGGCTCAGTGGAATAAGTGCTTCCCTGGCAAGCACAAGGGCCTGAGTTCAATCCCTGGTTCCACCAAAAAACGGGGGGAGAGGGGGCTAGGAGATGGCTCAGTAGAATAAGCACTTCCCTGGCAAGCACTAAAGGTCTGAGTTCAATCCCTGGTTCTGCCAAAGAAAATACCAAGGATCTATTTGTACCCTGTTCAGCCTTCCCTTAGAAAGCTACCAATTCACCAACACAAATCATGTGACCACAGACCAGGAACTCAGCTTCTCTTGTCTGTTCAGTTATGCAAGGGAACATGCTGGACTGTATCTGTGGTACCGCAAGTACTGACACCCGCTAGGCCAGTCACCACACGTGAACCACACTGGCTTGTTGTTTTTCTACTCAATTTGCTGTGCCCCAAAAGCCAGAGCTCAGTCTGACTTTTTTGTCAGCACAAAGATTGTTCTCCCAGTCTATGGACAGAAGTTATTCATCAGTGTATGACCCTCAGGACCCTCCCTCAGGACTTTCCCCTCTTCATTGACCAGCAGTTCCCTGTTCGCAGTACCTCCCATACTCACCATTCTCTCTGATATACCCCCAGCCAGCCACGTAGCAGGTCTGGGGAATTTTGGGAGGGCCTGCCTTAAAAGTGGGCAGACAGCTTGGCCCAATGAACTGCCCACATGAAACAGGAGGGGTGATCTTCAAGAGAGCAATGTCGTTCCCTTCATTCACAATGTTATATTTTTCATGGATGACAATTTTCTCCACATATCTCTCTTGCAGAGGTGCTCTCACTGGCTTATTGTTCCCATATTCAATTTCCTGTGCTCCAAAAACCAGTCTCCAGTCATAGACTTTTCTGTGGGCACAAAAGTCATTCTCACAGAGTGGATGGTCAGAAGCACTGGGTACCCCCATTTGTGTGTCCCCACACATACTTTTTGCTATCGAAGCAGTGAGCAGCTGTGAGCACCCAGTGGGAATTCAGCAGGATGCCACCACATGCGTGGTACCTGCGATTGTTGTGGGCCATGAAGATCTGGAGGCTCACCATCCAGGGCCAGGCCCCAAGCTGTGCCATCTGCCCTCCAACAAGACGGATGCTCCCTTGTAGGCTCTGCCTGAACTGCAACCCACAGGGACCACTGAGGAGAAACCAGCAACAGTTCACACCCAGCCTTATCTCCATGTGTAAGGGAAGCATGAGGTTGAGAAAGAGGTAGGAGTTAGCTCGAGGCAGCCTGGAGCTCCAGGAAATCATTTAGGGGCGATGCAAGAAGCAGTTGTATAAGCACTGGAGGTAGTGGGGCCCTGGGAAGAGCAGAAGGCTGAAGGTGGGGTAGAGGAACTGGACGTAAAGAGACATAATAACCTGGGGTCTTCAGAGCCAGTCTTGGCCGAGAGAGCCTGGCCAGAGAAAGGCAGGTGCTGAAGGGGTCTTGGGTGCAGATCTGGGAAAGGCATGATAGGAGGAGAGCACAGCTAAAAGCAATATAGCAGCCCTCAGGCATGGGGCACACTAGGAACAGGGCTTCCAGAGGTGGGAGCCCTGAGCCCTGTGTCACAGGCAGAATGCCAGCAGTTTGTGGCTTGCTGCCATGTGGGGTCTCTGGGTGATGAGAAGGCCTGCAGGTGAGTGTAGGTGCTCGAGGCCTTTGGAGTTGGGCCAGAGTGGGACATGTCAGCTGCCCACGGGAGGGCAGGGGTTCCAAAACTCTAAATTCAATGTCTGAGAATTGGAGGAGTTGGTCACCAGATCAGCATGGGGAGGGCACAGATCTGGGAGCAAACTGTGGATCACTGGGAACTCCCAAGCCCTGGGCTGATGGCACTGAGAGCAAGAAGAGTAAGTGTTGGGTCTGTGGGTCAGGGACTGCTAAGGCTCAGTCCTAGGGCTGCCATACGCCTGGACAGAGGGAGACTGGGTGGGACCTACTGTTCAGAAGGAGCCTTCCCCACTAGGTTCCCCTGACACTTACTCACAAGTGGTGTTATCTTTGGCAATCACAGACGCAGCCAATACCAGCAGAACGGCAGTTGGCAGCATCTCCACCATACTCTTGCTCCAGCCAGGCCTGCGTGCTGTGACCTCACAGAGCTCTGTGGCTTCCTGGCCAATCAGCATGGCCACCCCACCCCCACCCCCACCATCACCCCCAGACAAGCCAGACAGGCTCCTAGGTTTAACTGATTCCTGCAAGGTGACTTCCTCACTTCCTGCACCACCAAGCATGGCTCCATATCCTCTGTCACAAGGCCAAGGTCTTCAGTGACAATTTTTCTTTCAGGGAGCCACTCTGTGAAAATTCAGTGCCTGCCCCTTTTTGAACAATATCCACTACAGACTCAGGAACTGAGAAGCAGTTTGGTCCTGTGTGATAAGATGATACAACATATTCATAGTTAAAAGCAGTCCCATTCAACAAATCAATGGGTCCTTAATACTGGGTAGAGGAGCCTTACCTTTCTGTCTTCCACGGTATACTATCAGCACAGTTTTCAAAGGGACATTTTGAATTTCCTTAATTTGTGACCCAAAGCCATCCTCCCTGTCCATTGCAGGGAATCACAGTCTTCTATTTAATTAATAGACTCTTCTCAGGAAAAGTTCAAACAGCCAATAAGTACATGAAAAAATGCTCAACATCACTGGCCATTCAAGAAATGCAAATTTAAAAAAACATTAAGATTCCATCTCATGTCACAAAGAACGGCCACCACCAAAAAATCAACCTATCACCAGTGCGATAATGCTTTGGGAAAAAAAGAGCACTTCTCTATTATTGATGGGAGTATAAATTAGTATAACCACTATGGAAAACAGTATGGAGATTCCTCCAAAAACTAAGAATAGAGGGTTGGTCAGACCCAGCTCTTTCCTTTCTATGTCTGTTTTCTCAGAGTTATAGTCGACATATCACAGTAATGCATATCCATGTTTGTAGCAGCACAATTTATAATAGCCATATCTTGGAAATGGTTCATATGCCCATCAATTGGACAAAGAAAATGTGGTATTTAGACATAACAGACTGAGGCCAGGGAGATGGCTTGGTGGAATAAGCACTTCCCTGGCAAGTGCAAGGGCCTGAGTTCAATCCCCAGTTCCACCAAAAAATAAATAAATAAATAAAATGGAGTACCACTCTGCCATAAAGGAGGATAAACTTCAGACGTTTTTTAGGTAAAATGGATGCATATTGAGACCATAATCTTATGTGAAATAAGTCAGATATATCAGGTTTTTTTTTTTTTTTTTTTTTTTTTTTTGCCCTTTTGAGACAGGGTCTCACTATGCAGTTCAGGCTGGCCTTAAACTCACTTTGTAGCTCAGGCTGATCTCGAACTCACAACAATCCTCCTGCCTCAGCCTCCCGAGTGCTGGGATTACAGGCCTGCGCCACCACGCCCGGCTTCAGGTTTTTTTTTTTAAATGCAGTTGGTACAGCGTCTCACTATGCAGCTTGGACTCATAGTGATCCTCCTGTTTCAGCCTCCCCAGCACTGAGATTATAGGCATGTGCCACCATGCCAGGTCTCCTCGTCCAACTCAGTGTGGTGGGGCCTGCTCAGCATGTGGTGGCGGGCATGGAACTCAGGTCCCTGAACTTGCCTAAGTAGGCACTTAGTCTGCTGAGCTATCTCGCCATCCCCAGATGCACAAGTTTCACATTGTTTGTCTTGAATGGGAAACCCAAAGTGTAAATAAGGGCAAAACGGGGGATAGATAATGAGAAATAGGAAGAGCTTTTTCAAGTAGGAAGGGAAACAGAGATGAGAGGAAAAGAGATTAAAAGGGAAAAATAGAATTGGGGGAAAAAATGGAAACAGCTTTTGTAAATGAGGAGGGGAGGAAGAGTTGAGGGAGGAGAGGGAAGGGGACAAAGACAAAGGCTTGTTCTGTACATGTACAACTCTCCCATGATGAACATGATCATTATCTACCTCAAACACGTATGAATAAAAATAAAAATAAATAAATAAAGCAAAGCGCGCGCACACACACACACACACACACACACACACACACACACACACACAGAGTCTCCTATTTCCTACTTGAAATATCTCCAGGACTTGCAGCAGGAGAGGGGCAACCCAGCCAAACAGGTAGATGTGACTTGTTAAAGTCATGAGATTCAGAGCACCTGACAGTACAGAATTCAAGATGATTCTGCAGATCCTGAACACTGTACTTGAAACTAATCAGAAAAGTATTATTTTTGGTTCTTCCTTTACACCTGATGTGAAACCAAGCAAGTCTCTGATAGGATAGTTTAAATATGGTCCCAGACCAAGTGAGGGTTTTTTACAGGCCAGCTGTCCCAGATGTCTTATTTGCAGGACGGAGAAGCCAGTCTTAAGAGTTCCAGATACAAAAGACTCCTCTCCATGGTCCTTGTGGCCTCTGTGAACCTGTTCGCCAGTCTGTTCATACACTGCAAAGCACAATCCCTCTTCACCTTTAATAGATGTACATTCCAACTACCTGTTCAGTGCGTTGAGGCCAATTTTTTATTCAGGACACCAAAACCTGGAAAGAATTTCCTTGGAATTCATCAACTGGTAACACTTTTCTCTGGGACCAAGGGCAGCAAGGTACTTTCTCCTGTGCTTTAATGTCTTTTCATTATAGCTACCTGCATACCATGAAATGTCATTATTCCTGTATGATTATCAGAGATAGAATGTTGCCTACAAGAGCATGATAATACAAGTAGTTTTGGCTTGTGTTTAGATGTCCCTCCAAAGCCTCAAGCAATCATAGGTGAAGCTTTTTTGGAGGTGGCTGGATCCAGAGTGCGTGATGCTGACATTAGGGTGTGTGAGCACTAAATTAGCTCACTGATAGGTTTGGCACCTATTGTTTCCTGTCAGAGCCTCAAAAGCCTGCATCTTCCCTGGGAGTATCACATGATGCCATCTCTCCTACCAGGCAGGACATTTCATCTGTTCTTCTTGAGTGTTGAGCTTTCAGATTACGGAACTATCTTGATTTCTCTGTCTGAGTATCTTCTCTAACTAAATTTCATATACTTTCATCTCACATGCAGGTCACAGATCCCTCAATTAATGTCTAGTAGATCTCAAATATCTTACCCGAGTATCAGGGAGCTATCATTGTCTCTTCCTGTATGTGAAAACATCTCTGTGCCCAAGGCCTCATCTCCACCACCCACAGGCCAAGTCGTTACATTCTCAGCACTTGAGTGTCCCCTCATTGCATCTTTTCTGCCTGAGAGTAGAAGGTCTTACATACTCTAATAAGTGTGGAAAAGTTGCACCTCATCTGGATGCGTGTTTGGAAGTCTCAACTGCCAGTGAAGTGTTGGAGCTCTCATTTGGAAGCCTGCTGTCCTCCACCCAAATATAATCTCACCTTCCTACCTGAAAGTCAAGAGAGTTTACCTCCTCTCCCAGGCTGCTCCAGGGTTTCGTATACCATGAGTGTCTAAAGTTTTCTCAACTCCTGTGTCTCAAGGTCTTGTCTCCCCCTACCTGATGGTCATGAAATACCATATCTTCTATCTGAATGCAAGGAAGTCTTAGTTTTCAGCCTGAGACTCATGGCTCCTAGTCTGCACTGAGCATAGGCAGATCTTGTCTCTGTTTGGCAAAAGGCCTTGCTTCATGTGTGGAGTCCCTGTATCTTGTAAAAGGAATGGGGAGTCATCTCCCTGCCTGAAGCCTAAGGGTACTGTATCTCACTTCCCACATGTGGGTGTTACAGAGTCCTCTCTACCTCAGTGCCAGGGCCTCCCATCCCTCTGCCCAACTGACAGCACGTCTCATTTTCCCCAGGAGGATCACTTGAGGCCAAGCAGAATTAGAGGTCTCATCTCATATACTGGAGTTCTATCACTTTCTCCACTGAACACCCTCTAATATCTACTCTCCCTACAACTCTACTGCTGTCCCTATTACAGGACAAGGACGTTTCATCTTTCCTTACATATAGCGACAAGTCTGCTTCCCCTACATGTGGCAGGATGATTTGTCTGCACAAAGTCTTCCCCTTACCTGAATATAGACTTGTATTACTTTCCTATCTGCTAGCCAAGAGGTTTTATCAGGGTCTCCATGGCCACCCAGCACTTGGTTCAGGCTGAGGCAGAGCTCCTATCCCAGGCTTCTGCTCCACTCTTCCCACCTCACAGCCCTGTGCAGTTTCCCCAGACACCACCTCCCCCATGCCACTCACCTGAGCAGTTCTCTCTCACTCCATAGTTCCCAACATGATTTCCTTTTTTTTTTTTTTTTTTAAAGTTACTATTTACTTACTTACTTTTTTTTTTTATTATTTGGTACAAGGTCTTGCTATACAGCTTGGACTCGGGAGGCTTCCCCAGTAATGGGATTATGGGTGTGTACCACCATGCCCTGCCTTGGTGGCCAGCTTAGCCCAGGGCTGGCATGGCATGCTATACAGGGGATTGAACATCCAGATCCCCTGGGTATTACCATGGAAGCGAGGGCTCCCACCCTCAGACATACAGAAGCTAGCCTTTCTTTTCTCATGGGAAAGTTGTACTACTCCACGCTCTGAGTCCATCGAGAGAGACCCAGGATTGCATCTGCAGCTCAACACCCAGACCTTGCCCAGGACTCTTTTCTGCACTTCTTGTGTGATCTTTCTGTATGATGGACATAGTTTCTCACCTGAAAATGAGATTTAAAATTTTAAATGTTGAACATTTAGAACTACAGGGCCTCTAGACAAAATAGAAGTTGCCAGGCTAGCCTCAGGAGTGCCTTTACCATCCTTCTGGGGCACTAGACTTCCCTGACCCTCCCTGCCAGAGCTGGGGGCACCTGGTCCCCCCAAGGGCACACAGGGGACTTCTCCAGACCAGGTGTCTTGGGCCCTTGGACTTTTCCTGCTTCTCTTGCTGGCTCCATAACCTGTTTCATGATGTTTGAGTTGCCCCCAATGATGTTTGCGTTGCACCTCAGCCTGTGTGACAAGGTTTTGTAGCCACTGCTCCTCCAGAACCCTTCCCTTGGGGGTCCTCACACTTTGGCCCTTGGCTCATTTTCTGCCTTTTCACTGGGCATGAATCCGCCTATCCAATCAGCTATCTTCATCTTTCCAGGTACCTCTGCCCTCCTGTGAACAGCCACCCCAAGGATGCCACTTGGATGACCCTCTATTGCCACACTTTGGTCCATGGTAGCGGGCTCACATACCACCTATGTATTCTTGAGGGACAACATCTAGGTCTGTGGGGTCTGGCTCCAGGTAGCAGGAAAAAGCAAATCTCACATCCCTGAGCAGCTCTGACTTCTAGGGGACCACCCAAGGTAAGAAGCTCCAGCTTCCTCTGATGTGAGTGCCAGGGCTGGGAGGGCCCAGGGCCAACATCCAGCTCAGACTCTGGGAAGAGAAGGCAGGGAAGACTTCCTGAAAGAAGAGACATGGAACTTGGCTAATAAGCATGATGAAAGGGGGGAATCCAGGCAGGAGGTGGAAATGAGCAGGCAGAGCCTTGAAGCACTGTCATGGGCTCAGGGACAGGACTGCAAGGTGTGGCAAGGCTAAGGGCAGTAGACACACCCGAGTGCAGAGGAGGCACATGAGGAAGCACATGAGAAGGCTCCCAAGGGCTCCCTCACATGAGACAGCATGACACTAATGAGAACAGAGCAGGACTATGGGATGGAACCACATCAGCTCAGAGTGTTGGGCTGAGGCTCAAACCCAATCAACAACCGCAGACAGGATAATGAGAGACAGGATCTGAAATAAAGACCAGAAGGTCTTTTTAAACAACTGGACACTGCTAAGAGAGCTTTAAACCCTAGGCTTAAAAATGCAAGAAGAGCACCTGGTAGTGGCAGAGCACCTGCCTATTATATTCACCCCTGGATTTGAACCCCAGCAATACACACAGGAAGGGGAGATGGACAGACAGATGAACAGACAGACACAGACAAACCAACCACAGGAGACCTCCAGCTGAGGGGTTGCCTCTCTGAGCAGCTGAACACCAGATGCACCAGTGCAGTGGATGAGGGGCAAGCCAGACACCTAGCAGGGAAGCCCATGAAGAAGGCAGCCAAGGCTGGGTCTCAGTGACCAGTCTGAAGCACATAGCACAGACTCTGCTTTTCACATTCTTTAAGAAGACAACTCAGTCAGCCCTTCATTTCTTATAAATTTATTACATAATAATATTATAATAATTATCAATAATAATAATATAAGAAACATAGATCTCTGTGGGGTGTATCACAACGGTCAGGGTCAGGAGGCCTCAGGACTGGAGCAGGGAGTGAAAGTCCCCGGATGGAACTCCATACAAAAGGAGGGGTGAAGCAGAACTGACCCTGTAAAGTTAAAAACCCAAATTGAACAGAACCAAAAACCCACAGGTGAGTGTGAGACTGAGTGTGTATGTGGCAGTCTGTTACAGTGACTGCTGTGTGTGACCTGGTCTGTTGGTGAGAGGGGTAGTGGGCGTGACTATGCCCAGGGAATTGGGCCAGCGGGCTGGGTGGGCACAGACGGGCATGCCAGGCCCCTGGGCTGTGAAAACTTCTGTTTTCTTGTCTTTTTTTCTTTTATTAAAAAAAGCTAGAAATATAAACAGAAACTTGTGAGTGACGTGGATGGAGCTTAGTCCAGACTCCAAACCCTTGGTTTAAAAATGTCCCAGGGCCCCCCACCCCACAGGTCATTGCTGAGTGTGAGGAGTCACAGTAGGGGGGTCAGGGTACCCTTTGCGGGGGTCTCTGACTCTCCTCAGGGCCGGTGGTGGCCTGACTCTTTTTAAGAGTCCCCTATGATCCCCTCTAAAGCCCAAAGTGGGGGCTTCGCCACCAGGGGACCTTGCAGGTCCTACCAAGCGGCAGGGACTCCCAAGGAACCCCGCTCCAGCTGGGAAGGGGGGCAAACAGCAGGACCAGGGCAGGACGCCTCTCACTTTCTTTGGAAGAGACAGGGTGCTTCACAGGCACACCCATGCACACACCCTCATCCATAGCCCCACGAAGTCCAGAACAGCCCCTGGGGCCCCACACGACCAGGCACACACAGGGCTCCCACGAGCTCCGCCACACCCAGGCTGCACACACACAGCGCGAGAACAGGTGCCTTCAGGCGGAGGCAGGGAGGCTTCTCTGCTGTAGTTGCCCCAGAAATGGGGAGGAGGCTGGAGCGCCCCCAGCGGAGGAAAGACCCTGTGAGGAAGATGGCCGGGAGTGAGTGCCAGGGCCCAGCCCCAGCCCAGGGCGATGGCCTCCCAGGCCCCCGGCCCGCCGGTGCCCAGTAGGACAAGACATGTGCACCTCCCCGAGCAGCACCTGAAGGGTGGGCGGGGCGCACCGCAGCTCTGGGAGGGAAGAGGCCGAGCCGGGCCCCAGGGTGGGCCACCAGGACCCTGGCCAGCCCCAGACCAGCTGGAGCGTCCCCTGCCCCGTGGGGGGTGGCAGTGAGGGGCCGGAGATGGAAGACTGGCGGCTGCGGTGGGACCAGCGGGAGGGCGAGGGAGTGAGAAGGTGGGGAACTGTTACGGACAGAGATATTTGTTCCTTTTCTCTTTCCAAATATAGAGTGGATTAAAATATGCAAAACAGGGGGCTACTTGGACCCCATCGAGAACCCCAATGTCTCCCCCCTCCCCCCAGTCACCAAGGTGTGTCCTGACCTCGCATGCTGGACTAGGTTCCCTCCGGGGAGGATGGCCACCAGGAGCCGCAAAGGAGGGGTCCGGCCAGAGCCCCCCCCAAGCCCCTTCCGCCCAGCCTCCCTGGTCCGAGCCCTCCTGACTGTATTGGGTGGGGCTCGGCGGTGGGGAGGGCACTAAGCAATGTACAGGGCAAGTCTCCGAGCAACAGCAAACAGGACGATTCATGCAACATTCCTGGCCCGGCCGTCGTCGGGGGCGGGCCGAGCCCGCGGCCCGGGGTGGGGTGGGGGCCCTGCCCGCAGGGCGCAGCGGGGCGAGAGCAAGGTGAGGCGTCAGCTGCCATCCAGCTGCCTGAGCGCACGCTCGATGTTCATGCGGTGGCCTACGCGCGTGACGCCCAGCTCCACGAAGTCGTCCTTGGTGAGCGCGGGCAGGTGTGCGCCCTCGATCTCGTGATCCTCGAAGCGGTCGCGGTGCTCGCCCAGGTGGATGCTCTCAAGCCAGTCGCCCACGTCGAACTTGCTCCAGAGCTGCAGTGGCTTCTGCTGGAAGGGCCGGCGCGGGCCGGGGGCGCCGGGACTGGGGCCGGCCGCGGGTGAGGGCAGCGGCGACGGCGAGGGCGAGCGGCTGCGCGCGCTCACGCTGCGCACCACGAAGCGCACCTCCTTGGGCTCGTGCGGGATGGAGAGGCTGGACGACTTGAGGATGGTGGGAGGCGTAAGGCTGAAGGGCCGCCCCGCGCCCCCCGTGCCCGTCCCCAGCCCCTCCACCCGCTCCAGCGACGCGGGCTTCACTGGGCTCGGAGCGCGTCGCGCCACTGGGTAGCGGCCACCAGGCCGAACCGAGTAGGAGGCCCCGGTGCCCGGGCCCCCAGGGCTGCGCTGCGCTGAGATGGTGCTCAGCTCACCGAGGCTGCTGAAGAGCCTGCGGAGGGAGAGGGATCAGGGCCAGGTGAGGGGAGCCAAGTAAAGCAGGGTGGCAGCGGGGAGCAGGGCAAGGGGCTAGGAAGATGGGGCTTGGGTGAGGGACAGGGAAGGATCTCCTATGTTCACCCTGGCCCCTTCCTTTGGCCTCCTGGGTCAGAGCCAGTAGTACCCTGCTCTGGAGACCTTTATATTGGCTGGAATGTAAGGAGGAGGGCTGGTGGCCTGCCATCCCATGGAGGCGCCAACAGCAGCCCACCAGGGCAAAGGCAGCCCTGCCCAAGGGCTGGCTGTTTGGTTCCCAAAGGCTCTAAGTGTGGTCCCATCCTCTGCTTCCCTGGATGTCAGACTCAGCAATACCCTCCCTGCCCACCCCAGCTCTGCACTGTGGAGAAGACCCAGAGGCTGGGGCTGGCACCAGGAAGGCTGGGCATGGGAATGGCCAGCAGTTACACAAGATTTAACAGTACTGTGGTGTCAAGAGACACGAGGCAGCTTGCATGCCCACATGGGATAGAGCACGTGCAGGGTTGAGCATAACACACCACAACGTGAAGGCAGCCTCCCTGCAGACAATGTGCGACAGCAATGTGCCCACATGGGTTGCAGGCATGCAGCAGCAGTGGCAAGGAGACAGCACACACGCAGATACACGGGCACACACACAGGAAGACAGTACCTCACTTCCCAGCACACCTGCCAGCAACCAAGACCTCCAGCCCACCTCAGCCTGACTGCTCCAGAATAAGCCACACCCACAGCCCTCATTCCCATCCTACCCCTTACTATGGGCTGTCAGTGGAACCAAACCCCACGCAGCCATGCAGAGCAGACCCAGGCAGCCAGGCACAGCATATGGACTGCGAGAGGCATGGGATGGGCATGCTCACTTACACAGCCGGCGCTCAGGACCACCGCGCAGCTAGACAGAGCAGCCACATGCAGATGGGCAGGAGAGAGCAATGAAAGAGAGTGTTAGCAGGCCAGACCCACACGGCCCACAGTCACAGCCACAAAACGGGCAGCCAGGTGCGGAGACCCTGCCAGGAGCCCTGTGGAAGGGACTCAGGAAGCAGTCCAGCTGCTCGGGAACTCTAAGAACAGGTGGACATGGAAGATCTGCCTGCACAAGAGCTTGTCAGCTCTCTGGTCTCAGGGCAGAGCTAGCATGCAGTAGTTCAGAGTACCCTGACATCCTTTCTGCTCTCTGGCTGGCCTTTGTCCAACTGATGGCCATCCTTGCTCAGACTGGCCTAAGGATCGCACCTCCAAAGTCCCTGCCAACTGGTACTCTGTACTAGACATACAGAATCACCAGTGCCTACCCCATAACAGTTGATCATCACCTCCCAGCTATGAAAAGCCTGCCCCTCTCTGGAAATCACTGTCTTCCATTTGGGTTTCATGCCTCTACTGGCTGTCCCCTCCCAACTTCTCAGACTAAAGCACAACTTCCTATTACACAGTGCTCCCAGCAAATGCACCAGCAACACCAGAGCTGGGCATGGGGACTAGGTAAAAAAACAATAAAAGAGAAATACACCAGATAAAACTTGCTGTTCCCATGGAGCCTGGCCTCATGGTACCCCTGCACTTTGGGGCACAGTGAGGTGGTAACAGAGTTCTCAAGGGGGTGCTTGGGGGTATTAATACTATAAAGGACTCATGCCTATGGGGCCATGGAGCCGGACTATGGACACCCACAGAGGTCTAGATCAGAGCTAGACTACACTTCCACCTCCAGACTTACACACTGAGCCTGGCCTAGGGAGGGGCATCAGACACCTGCCAAGACACACCTGAAAGGGTGTATTCCCATGCTGCTGTGACATCAGGTATACCTGCAGTCTTGGGTGAGACAGAAACACACTGCCAACTGGTTGAGACTAAAGCTGAACAGTGAAGGCAGAAGGTATAAGCAGCTGCTGGGCCCTACAGTAGGGAAGTCTGGCCAGAGCCCACAGCAGGGTCTGAGTCCAGCAGGTCCAAGATGGGCAGAACTGGCCTGTGCCTGCAGGGAACCCAGTGCCAAGCAGGGATATCCTAGGGGCCTGAACTGAGGTTCCTAGGAGCCAGGGGAGAGAATCTAAGGAGCCTCTGGGTGGGGAGTAGAGAGAACCCACCACCTGCCACACGTTAGGGAGGTCAGGAGACATAGGGAAAAAACCCAAGGATAGATGCACCTTCCAAATCAGGAAGGGCACAGGCAGGAATCAACCACCAGGGCCTGGGTATGTGTTCCTCACACTCCTCTTACAGAACTATACTGCCCCCTTCCTGTGCCCCCAGGCCAGAAATCCAGCAGTGTCCAGATCTGACTTCTGCACACTTCCCTCCATCTCTGTACACTATCTCTATCCATCACCACTCCTGGCTGTCTGGCCACCTCCCTGTCCATCACATAGTACCTGCTGCTTCCCAAAGACCTCTGGGCTACCTGCCCTCTAAGCTGTAGTACTTTTCCAGGCTGCTGACAGCCTCAGCAGCCTCTCCCAGAGACAGGTCACACTCATTTCATGAAGCACCCACGGTTCTCCATCTTTCCCACCAACATCTGGGTCTTGTCCTGTCTCACTGTCTCCCGTGATTTCAACCAGTGATATTTGGGTCTCCCTTCTCCCAGGCAGTCACTAAGACTGCCTGCCAGCAGGACCCTTTTGCTGACCTGTTCATCAGTTTCCCTTGGGGACATTCCTTCCTTGGCCTCTTTGATGGATGTTTTAGTTCAGTTTTTCACAGGCAATGCTTTCTCCTGGGCCACATAACCTGTCCCACTATTTTCTACAGCTAATGTGCCCAAGGGAGGCCAGACTGATCCCTTCTGAACCTAAGCCCTTTACTAGAGCCCTGGGCAGTCAGCGCCCCATCTGCCCACAGGGGAGCTCCAGAGCACAAATGTTCACCGTTAGAGCAGATGAGTCGCCACCCCCAACCTTACAAGGCCCTCCCCTCTGATTTAGGCTTTTCATTATCTCAGGCCCTCTTACCTGACTTGTTTTTTAAAGTACTGGGGATGAAAATAAGGCCTCAGACAGATATGAGCTCTACACTAAGCTGTACTCTAGTCTCTCACCTCACATCTTCATAATTCTCTTTAACTTCTGGACTTGGTACAAAGCCAAGAATACAACATGCACTGAAAAAATCACCACCATAAAATATACAGCACCGCCACTGCCGCCACCACCACCCACCACCACCACCACCACCACCACCACCACCACCCTGTTTGCCCATTTCTGGGCATGATACTGACTGGCAAGGAAAAGTCAGTTCTATGGCTCTAGTTCCAGACTCCTGCCCTCGTACTCACATGGGGCAGGTCTAGGCCTGTCACTTTTATGGTTCAGGGCATTAACAGACAGAATCCCCAGCACGGGTACAAACCAGATGGCCTCTCATCATTGCTGCTGCTACCTCAATACCTCCTTTGCTAGACCTGTTCATGGCTCCAGCTTTGATGTGCCACAATACTCCATGTCTCCTCCTGTTCCCTCAGCAGAGTTCAGGGTTCTAAAAACACTTGCACTCAGGCCACAGTGCCCAGTTGCCCAAAGGTGCCTGTGGTTCTGACTGCCTATAAACGAAGCTTTATCCAGACTTTCCAGTGAACAGTCAAGGCCTACAGAAGAGAGCCAGGTAAGGTTTCTCCGCAATCTTGAGAAGAGTGGGTTTCCTGTGAAATCCAATTCATGACTATAACAGGTCTGGAGAACACAGCACACTGTGACCTCTGCCATATAAGCTCATAAAAAGAGCTGAGAAGTACTGCAGTAAAGAATCTCTTTAACTTTGTGTTTCCAAAGCTATTTCACCATAAATTATTTCTTTCACAAGTATACAATCAATAGCCCAGGCCAAAAATAACATTGCTATGGAGCTTGGATCACATGTAGGATTCAGGTTAAACAGCGACCCTAGAAGATGAACAGAGATCAGACAGGTGGGGGCTTCCAGACAGACTAGTGAGAACCCACTTAGGAATCAGAGTTAGGGTTAAATCAAAGTACAAATTCAGCTTCAGAGTCAACTATGGGGCCCTGAGTAGACAATGATTAAGGCTGGACCTGCAGCTGGGGGCAGAGAACAGGCAGATGACCTGAGATGGAAGGACCAGATGCTCAAAAGTCCTGGATCCTGGCCAGTGGTGCTATATCCTTCAATTGCTACCAAAAAAACAAAAGACGACCCTAGGGCAAATAAGCTCATCATTTTTCTACAAGTTATTGAGCCTAGGTCTAATGATACAGAAGGCAACTTAATTTGTCCAGAAAGAGCTTAGGCTATAGAACACCTATGGCTTAAGAATACCAGAGCCAGAACTAAAGAAGAAGGTGGGTAGACAGTGACATTTATGTCCTCGGGGTGACCACCAAGGGATGAGTGATGGATCTTGGAGGTAAAACAAAGGGACCACATGGAGTAGCTCCAGGGTTTGACTCTGATGTCCACAGCTGACAACCTAGGCCTCTGTCAGGAGAGGACCTGGGAAGGAAGCAGACACACCTGAATGTCAGAGCCTCCCACCATTTGGACATCTCTCTAAGGTGAGCAAGGATGGATGCTTCTCTCAAGTGAAAATTGACTAGTAAGTACCTGATTCTAGTCACCACTGGCTACAGATCAAGGGCTGCTACACAGGCCCGTGGGCACCCCAGATATGGGAGGCTCCACAAAAGATCCTTCAGAAATAAGACACAGACATGGTCCTAGGCATGCTGCAACCACCCCCGAACCTGATGTGGATAGTAGGGCCCACTCCAGAGAGCTAGGGCTCACTCAGGTCTAAGGCCAAGAAGCTTAAACAGTAGGAGAAGTGAGATATGAGGGGACACACAGGTCGGAGGGGGTCCCAGTATGGCCTAGCAGTCATGGGGCACTGCAGGCTTTATGCACATGCCTGATAAATGTATGAGTCTATGCAGTGCAGCAAACATGTCTGCTGCTCAGTACAGGACACTGCTGGACATTAACCCAGCATTTGTCATCAAAAAGGGTTTAAAGACAGACTCCAGGTCATATCAGACAGAAAACAAGCCTAGGGTTAGATATGTCACCACTTGCTGGACAGAATGATTCTCTGGAACCTCAGTTTTACTGCCTGGAAAGTAGGGATTATATTATTTGTTGCGTATCTAACAGAATGGTTGACAGCCATATCTCGCACACTTACTTTTCCATAAAGGTCTCTCACACTTAACCTAGGTACCTGAGTGCCTGGGTGTCAGCGCACACGTGCATGGCTGGTGATATAGTAGGCCCTTCTCCTGCCAGGCTGAGGTCCATTCATTGCACTACCACTTCACAAGGGAAGGGCAGCAGTGACCTAATCAAGAATCTGAGATATGATCTGCTGAGGGTTAAAATCAAGCAAAGGTAGGCTGTTGAGGTTGGCAAAGGTACTATCAGAAGGGACGCTAGCTGTTTCAGGCTGTCCAGAACCTGGCTTCTCTGGAGAGTACCTTCTGTCACACAAAAGCTCCCATTTGCTAGATAGGCTTGTCACCCCAATGACAAGTCTGAAAATCAGGGTCACAGGAAGGCAAGAAGATGCTGAAATTGTGCAGGAACCACCAAATAAAAGCAGCTCATTTTCCACTGACCTACAGGAAGACAGAAGGGTCAGAGTTCTGGTCTTGCCCTCCCCACAGGGTACTGATGAAGCACAGAACCACAGACTAAGAGAACTTTATCCCAGTCAAGGTGAATCCCAAAGGTCACAGTGGGAGGATGAGTCTAGAGAAGGAATATGTGGAAGGTTCCAGCTGAAGATCACCTGGAGACAGCCAGCTGCTCAAGGGAGCCAGGGCCAATGACAAGAACTGGGCTCTTCTGAGCCCAACTGTGGGCACTCGATACCCACAGACCTGGGCCAAAATATCTGTCATGTGGAATTTGCCCCAAGCCACCTCCTTTAATCTCAAGTTGAAAAAGAGTACTTGAGTTTATCTTCACTCTCTCAGCCACTTGACAATGTTGATTGAAAGCCAGGCACTGCGCCACGCACTTTAATGGCTTCAACTTTCAAGATGAAGAGACAGAAAGTAACAGAAGACATCGTGGGAGAGAAGCAGGGAAGGAGGACAGAGGCTGGTGGCAGCTAGTCCTGAGACCCTCCTTCTTGGGAAGCTGGTCCTGCAGAGAAGCCTGAGGCCCCGGGCTCTCACCCTGGATGGTCCACACCTACTGTGCCCACTCAAAGGTTATCTTGCACACTGCCCTGCTGGTAAGAAGTTTTCAGACAGAGTGGGAGTCAAAAGAGGCTGAGAGAACCAAGTCCACAGCAAGCCCCCTGGTAACACAAGCCAGGGAAGTTTCTGGATCTCTTAGGAGAGGCACTGGGAGCTTCTCACACTATTCAGCTGTTGGACCCTAAACTAAAAGAAAGCAAAAGGGAAGGCCATTTTTAAGATGTGTGGCCCTTAAACTGTGCCCTTCTCACATCTGTGAATACTGCTGACACGGGGGCCAATGAAGGACCCACTAAGGCATTTCAGGACAACAAAGTGTAATCATAATCAGTAAGTGGTGCCCCATCCAAACTGGAATGGGAAAACCTCTGAACAGAGGCAAAAACATCTTGAGACATGCAAAAAGAGACTAACCAGGTGCAGCCAGCTGCTGCCCTCACCCAGCAGCCCACCGGGGAGCCTTGGAGAGAGGCTCTCCCACGAAGGACTAGAGGATCTGCCCAGAGGCTCTGGCAGCTTCTGCCCAAACAGAGCAGCAAATAGCCTCAGCCACATCCAGTCCCATGGTCAACTCTCCCCATGCCAGCACTTTCCAGGACAGGGAGAAGTGACAGGGCACACAGTGTGACTTCTACCTATTTTTCCCCCGTAATGGGGATTGAACCCAGAGCCTTGTACATGCCAGCCCAGTTCTCTGTTACTGAGCAACATTCCAGCCCTTCTATTTTGAAATAGTTGAGCTGAATCATTCAGGTTTCCTTCAAACTTTCTATCTTCCTGCCTCAGGCTCCATGGCAACTGGGATTTTAGGCGTGTGCCACCACACCTGGCTTCCACCTGTCTCATTCACACACTTCACAAATCAGACACAGGAATCTGTGTTTAAGGGGTTCAAAGAGGTTGCAATGAGATAAGTATTTTCAGGCAGAAAACAAAAAATGGCAAGTTTCCAAAAGAAAAAGACCCAGTGCACTCTGAGTCACAAAATGAAGCAAGACTGGAGGCAGCCCTGGGACAGACTGGACAGCCATGCCACCATCATCCCAGAGAGGACAGAAGAGAGCTGGGGCGGTAGACACAGGAAAAGCCAGAGCACTAGGGAGATGGATCTGCAGCTCTAGTGAGGAGTGTGAAAAGATCCTTCATGATAGAGGCAGCTTAGATCCGGAGCTAGTAAGAGCCAGCAGGAGCCCTGGAGCAGGGGACTCCAGGAGCACCTCCACCAGTGCTCAAGGACCACCCAGATCTTCTAAATGCCAGTCCCACCACCAGCACTAACAGGGACACAAGAAACACCAATCTTAAGAGCCCTCTCCCTCAGACAGCAAAGTAAGACCAGACAGAGGTGAGAAATGAGACAGAACAAGGGACAGAAGGGAGCCCACAGATGGAAAGAAGAACAGAAGACAGGGACAGGTCCCTCCCCACATCATCCTGCTCACCGAGCTGCTGCGATGGGTGACTTCTTGGCAGGGTCCAGTAGGCCACCCAGGCCGCCAACCGGTTCCTCCCCCAAGGAGCGTGTGTCTTTGTTCAGCTGCTGCAAGCGGGAGCTGAGCTCACTGATCACAGTTGGTTTGTCGTCTTCAGGCCCAGGGAGCCCCCGGCTCTCCACGGGGTCCCCCCATAGCTTGGACCTTCTCTGGAAGAGGTAGCGAGGGCGGGCAGGCCCGGCGGCAGAGGCCAGCCCGGCAGAGGCGGCATGGTGCTGCTGGGCCATGAGCTCACTGTCTGAGGACTGCTTCAGCAGCGGGTCCCTGAAGGTCACCGGCCCCTTCCCCAGCGGGGACTTGAGCTTGGGTTTGGGAGGCACTGGTGGCTTCTCGAGTAGAAAAGTGTGTCCGTCAGCGAAGGAGGTGTGGGTGTCGGTGAGTTCCCCACTCTCTGAGCTCAGAGTGGACATGCTGGACACTGTGGAGATGGTGCTTGTGGTCTCCAGATGAGGGTCACTGGAGCTTCGAGTGTCAGCCTCCTCAACCCCAGAATCGGCGGCAGACTCAGGGGCAGGGGGTGGTTCACTGCTAGGCTTCCCTGAGGCCGGGCTGGGCACCGCGGTGGGCGAGGGACCCGGGCCGGGGAGTGGGGTGGCCAGCAGGATCCCATTGGCAAACTCTTCCGGGGGAGGCACCAGCCCAATGCGGGCCAGCTCCTCCCTGGTCTCTTCATCACTGGAGGACAGCTGCGCAGGTGGCAAATTCACAGCGAACACCAGCTCGGGCTCCTCCTCAGAGCTTCCCTGGCCTGGCCCTGGGTCTCCTGGTGCACTGCCAGGAGGCTGTGCACGGGGGCTGGGTAGGGGCTCTGACACAGCAGCCGTTTGCATCGGAGCTGGGGCCAGCTCCGGGGTACCCGGGCGCTCCTCTTCAGCTCCGAGCCTGCTAGGCTCCTGCCCGTTGCTGGTGGCATGCACAACAATAAGACCCGCTGGGCGCTGCAGGGACGTGTCCAAGACGCTCAGGATCATGGACTTCTTGTCCTCCGGTGACTTCCGCTCCTCCCGGGGAGCCATCTCTGCCTCCCTGCGGGCAGGCACGGGAATCCAGGCCGGGCTCCGCGGAGAGAAGGCTGGGGAGGACAGGGCCCCTCGCTCTGAGTCTCGGGCCTGCACATCCACAAACAAGGGTCCGGGTCGGTCAGCGTCAGGGCTGTGGACCGGCGTGGGAGACCGCGAAGGCGCCTGTGAGGCCAGAGCCCGTTCTCGGGCGGCCAGCGCGAGGGCTAGCGGAGAGCTGGGGTCCAAGGGCTTGCCAGTGAGCGGGTGGATGAAGGTGGAGCCGGAAGGCCCAAGGCTCGGGCCGCTGACCAATGGCTTCAGAGCAGAGACTGGGGAAGGGAGCAATAGGTCGCGGCCAGGAGTGGCGCCAGCCCCTAGGAGGCGCTCATCGATGGAGCGGGACGGTTGCAGGGAGGGTAGGTCGGCAGTGGGAGGGCTGCCCTCGATGGCGCCCACCGACAGGAACACGGTAGAGCGGCGCCGTTCCTCCAGACGCCGCTCTTTGCCTGGGCCCGGGCCTGGGCCCCCAAACGCCATCCCCAGGCCATCCCCAGCTCCGTAATCAAGGCCAGCTGGTCGGGGCCCACGGTGCGTCGGAGACGGCTCCCTTGCGAAGCTGCCCCCAACCGGGCCCGGGCTGCCCACAGCCAGCGCTGCGCGCTCCTGCGCATCCTCCACCTGCAGCTGCTTCACCAGCGGGCTCTTTCGGCGCTGCGGCTTGGACGGTGCGAAGAGGCTGGCACTGAAGGCGCCCAGATTGGCGTAGGGGCTGTCGGGGCCCGGCGGGCGTGGCCGGCGCTTGGGGCGCTCGGGCGGCGTAGCCGCGGGCGCGGGCCGGGGAACGTCGCTTGTTTCTGGCGCCGAGTCCTGCAAGATGATCATGGAGCGTGCACGCTTTTGCCGTTCAGGGTAGGGCAGAGGGCCGAGGGCACCGGGCTCATAGAGGCCCGCGGCACCCGCGCCCAGGCGCGCCTCCAGGCCTGGCTTGAAACTGGAGCGCACAGTGTCGTAGGCGCGGCCGGGTGGGGGTGGCGGTGAGAAGGCGGGCGGTGGCCCCGAGTCCAAGTAGTAGGGTGCAGGAGGAGGTGGCGGCGCAGTCTGAGGAGGGGGCGGGATGCCGCGGCCCTCGCGCCCAGAGTCCTGCATAGACGTGCTCCGCGGGAAGCGCCCTTCCAGCAGCGATGCCAGCTTCTCGTCCTCCCCTGTGGACGGACGGACGGAGGGGCACATGAGCCTGGCCCTCCGAAGCGGCAGCAACCACTCTCAAAATGGGGTCAGGGCCAGGGTAGCCCACAGCGTGAATAATGAGCAAGGCCAAACGCGCATCCAGCTGTATGGGGAGGAAGGGCTCTTGGGCACAGGTGGAAGTGGCTCATCTGGGCGGGCCTCCAGACAGGACCCGACCTGACCACCTCAAGCCTGAGCACACTGAAAGAGCTGTGAGAGACATTTCTGGAAGGCAGGGGCAGCCCCATCCCCAGACGTGGGGACAAAACTGCTGAGGACCTGGGAGAAGGATACAGAGCTCCACCCTAGACCTCAAAAGATCAGCTCAGAAACATCACAGTCAAAAAAAAAAAAAAACATCACAGTCCAGAAGTCCGAGGGAGATGGCCAGAGAAGAGGTGACAGACACACGCACACATCCCTGCCTTGCAGGACTGAAGGACAACTGCAGATGCAGTACATCATGACCATGGCAATGGTGCCACACCTGTGGCAGAGGAAGGGCTGATGCCCAGACAGGGGACTGTGAAAGGAACCTGGAAGCCTCTCCAAGAAATTGTTTCTGGGATAAAGAGCTCCAAACTGTGGATGCAGGCAGTGGCCAACACTTAGTAAGGCTGGGTGAGTGGACAAATGGATGGACAAGGGACAGGAACTGGGCCAACCCTCTCCTGGCTATGTGACGACCTGAGACTAGGCCCTAGCCCGCCGTGCCTGTTCTCCCATGGGTAACACAGATTAAAAGCCTCCTATTCTCTTTGCAAATGTCACCAGGATCTTGGAGCTAGCTAGAACCTATCAGAACCTATGTATTTGAGACTCAGTGTGGGCACTTGTACCACATGGATGGGCTGCCCAACCTGAGGTGTAAAGGATCAGCATGACCTCGGTCCGGGCTTGATCAGCATCATTAGGACCTTACTCCAGTGCAGGCCACTGGTCCTTGAGCCCAGAAATCATTTGTGAGGCTCCACAAAGCACTGCTACACTTCAGGCATACTGCTCTTTGCCCCTGCAGGTGTAGCAAGGTGGACTCTGGCTGCACTTAGGCTTGAATTCTTGCTTTACCCTACCACTTCTAGGAGTACCAGTCTCATCTAAAGCAGATCCCTCCCCAGTTTGGGGCCATTTAAGGCTTATAGTACAGGGCTAAGCAGGCAGCAGCACTATGGGAAGGTGGCTGAGGTACTACGTTATTTTTAGGTCTGCCTTCCCTCCTACTGCTGGACAGTCTGCCCACTAGCCCTGGGTCTACTCCCAACTGCACCCCTGCACAGCACACGAACATGCACTGAACACCCACAAGCTGTGTGTTAGCTATGCAGGAAGAACTAGTGCACCTCAAGGATATTGAAGGCGGGAGTGACGTGTTAAGATGAAAACGAGGAAATTTAATGCTAATCGCATGCCAAGTTCTGCCTTCGGGTAAAGAAAAGCCACTTGCTTGGCACAAATTGGGAGTCCCTTTTGATGCCACCCAGGGCAAAGGTGACCCTGTATATCACAACAGTACCAAGAGTATTTTCTGAGTGCAATGTGTACAAGCTTCCAGGTGCAGTACCTGAGCATGAGCAGTCCATGCGCCCAGGTAGAGCTCAGCCTGAACAGCCTCCAAGGTGAGCCTGGTCAGGCCTTGGAGGTGGGCATCAAGGGCCTCACAGACAGTGTCCTAAGGTTTCCAGAGCTTTGTCATGTCTCCAGCACCACACAGCAAGCACAGGAGAGCCCAGGGAACCTGGCATTACTCATGTTGGCAGCTGGATGCCAAGCATAAGCACTTGTCACCTCACTGTCAAGACAGCACAGGTAGAACACAGGAGCAAGCATCCCAGCCACGTGGGGCCTGCAGAGCAAGAGCATAGATCTGGACCTACAGCGTCAGTCCACAGACAAGGCAGCCCTAGCCGGGCGTGGTGGCGCAAGCCTGTAATCCCAACACTCGGGAGGCTGAGGCAGGAGGATAATTGAGTTTGAGACCAGCCTGAGCTACAAAGTGAGCTTAAGGCCAGCCTGAACTGCAGTGAGACCCTGTCTCAAAAAGACAAAAAAAAAAAAAAAAAAAAAAAAAGACAAGGCAGCCCTGAAGGACTGGCTATCCACAGTGAGAGGGTAAGTGAGTAAAATAAGTGCTGGAAGACAGATTCCCAGATGAAAAGAGAGGACTAGTGGTGGCCCCTGGGGCCTAAGACGAGGGTCCAGCAGGGAGATAGAGAAAGTACCTTTGCATTTCTACATTGCAGAAAGCACCTTTGCCAGAGATGGGATAGAGGACAGGACAGAAAGTCCTGAGAACAAAACTGTGGTCCAGGTTCAAGACAATGACACCTGGCTTGGACAGAGCTGTAAGGTGGCCTACCCCAAATGTGTCAGGTGAGGCAGAGGAAAGAAAACCATTAGATAAGTCAGACAAGAGCACCTCTTGGTCCAAAGTAGCTGCAATCTCACCAACCTTCTCTCCAACTATAAAAATGATCCTGGGCAATCAATGAATGACTGATTTTTAAACACTAGCTTATGTCAACAGTCTGTTCCACTGTCCCCTGTAAACTCCCATTTATCCCGAGTCTAAACTCAAATGCATCCCTACAGCTAGTATTGAAAGTGCTAAAAGGTTTGCCATTGCTGGCCTAGAGTAGGCAGGAGATCTGGGGTACGAGAGGCGCTCATGTGAGGGTGGATGGCAGACAGGTAAGACAGCATGGACAAGTCATGTTAGCTCTCAGGACTTCAGTGAAACAGATGGTGCTGCTCAATATGGCTGCTGTATTAAGTGAACCACTGCCCGCACACTCAGTGTCCACCTGAGGGCAGTCTAAGCAAGGTCTGCATGTAGGAGGAGCAGAAGGTGAGTGTGATGGGTGCACAGGGACATGTGGGTAGGTACCCAGGTCACAGGCAGGGAAGACTAGAGGTCTGCAGGCAGGCAGGGCTTGTTACAAGTCCAAGCCTGGCACCCGGAGAGGAGCTAGCCAAGGGTGGGTGTGACACGACTGGAGGCCTGCAGGGCCCCAGCTGATGAGATCGGGAGGGGATGCTTTGGAAAGGCCTCTCATTGGAGCGGCTGGGTTGGGCACTCAACAGGCACAGCCCCAGAATGGAGGGGAAACTAGGAAGCACTGCCAGAGGGAGGAGTTTCAGGAAGGAGGGAGCCAAGTGCACAGAAGTCAGGAAGGACGCCCTGGGTGGAGCTGCAGAGAGCAGTTTCCGCTTGGGATATGGAGTTTCTCTGCCACAAGTTCACAGCAGGTGAGGGTGTGAGGGCCAGGAGACTGCGCAAGCACAAGTGACCATTTGGGGAAAACTGGCTTTGAAGGGGAGGAAAGAGATTCAAGGAAAAGGTAGCTTTAGAGTAAGAAAGCAGACTTGCAGCCAGGACAGGAGATGGCTGACTTTGGGGAGGGCAGTCAAGAATTCTGTGCTGTGGGAGGCAGAGGTGACAGGCTGAGGGTGGTTTGCCCAGTGGACAGGAATAGTAGGAGGGGGAAGGGTAGCAGGGCTGGTCAAGGATTTCTAAGGTTTCTTCTAGAAGTGCTTGTCTGGGCTGGGGAAGGATTAATCTCCTATGTCCACTAAAAAAATGAGCTCCCTGGGCTGGGCACGGACAAGTGGGCCTTGGGAACTGAAAGCCCCAGCTGGGGGCAGGGAGAGACAGGGTCCTCCAGCTGAGTCCACCTGGCCCAGCCCCATCCCTCCAGGCCCCATGCAGCCCCACCCCCAGCCGTACCTACAGACTTGGTCCGTGGAATCCCCTTCCGCAGAGAGCCCGGCAGCTTTTCTGGGCCCGGGAGGCCCTGGCGCTCAAACAATGACTGTAGGGGGGGGGGGGTTGGGGAGGGGGAACATGGAGGTTCCAGGGCACTAGGGCCCCCAGTTCTCCATCCAGCCCCCCATTACTGTTAAGCCGGAGACTACAACTTCATGGACCCCCTCCAGTGGCACTGGACATAGGAATCAGCCCCTGCATTCAGGCAGCAGAGGCACAGCCAGTCAGGGGTTGGGTCATATGGTGGGCGGAACAGATGACATGATGGAGACAGACCCTGGGCACTGCCTGAGTTGGAGACAGGAGGGACGGGGCCCAGAAGGTGCTAAACTGGGGATGGTACAGGCAGGGACACACTGCATTGTGGCCCAAGGGGGCTGGCAGGCCCAAGTGGTTCTGGAGTAACACAAAAGCTACCTGAGGCCAGGGCATCACAAGCAGCAGCCAGAGTGGAAACCATGGGTGCTGAGGTGTCCCAAGGGCCTCCAAGAGAGGCCATGGGATACTGCACTCCCTGTGGAGAAGGGATCCAAAAGACGGACTCTCCTCTCAGAAAAGAGGATCCAGGACCATTGTCCCTAGGGCCCACCTGCCAGCTTACACTGATCTCCGCAGGAGTGATCCTCCGGCTGGTGGGCCGCTGCTTCACAGTGGCTGCCCTGGAGTCGGCATCTGCAATGTCTGGCCTCAGCGTTGGCTCCGCAGCGGCTGCCAGGATCTCATCCAGCTTTTCTGCACAGCCAAGGAGAGCTACTCTCAGCCCCTGACCCCAGCCCCTGACCCCATGATGCTGACAGGACTGTCTTTGGGCTCCTCACTGCCCAAGGCTGGCAGCCTGGACCCTAAGGAGTCACTGAGACTGATCTCAGGGGTAGGAAAGTTGGGGGACAGAACAGTTCACAGCTGTATCTCACAGACTGTCAACTCAATCTATGCCTGTTCTCAGTAGATGGCCTGACCACCACCACAAGCCAGGGCAAGCTACTGGGGAACCCAGTGTACGACCAGGAATCCATGGATGTCCAAACGGGTGGACAAGTCAATAGTAAATGAACAGGGAAGTAGAGGACACTCCCTGGAAATGAAGCTTGGGCCAGGAATCTATGAATGGTTTGATGTAGACAGCAGAGAAAGACTCTTCTTCCTTCACCCCAAGAAAAGGCAGCTCCAGCAGGGATGGGAGGTGAGACTAGAAAGACCCTTCTGGAAGGGCTTCCCCCATGCCCTTGGGAAGCAGTGGGTGCCAGAAAGCAGAGGGCTGGTGCAGAGACTCCAGAAAGGCTAATCCTTAACATGCCCCATTGGGTGGAAAAGCACCAAGAGGCCTCAGGCATGTTCTTTTCAAGTCCATTATAAAAGAAAAGCTTTGTTTACTTGTTTTTATTAAAGTGAAATTGCCATTTTAAAAAGTAGTACTTCTTAGTGAAAAGATTTGAAAATGTTCAACTAACATGTGTGAGGACAGATATCCCCCAGGGGGACGCACTCAGGTCAGTGCTCAGGGCACGCAGCCGCCGTTGGGGACCTGGCCACCACAGCAGCCTCTCACACTGAGCCTCACCTAGCCCCACTCACTCCTCAGGCTGCAGACACCCCAGACCCCATCCCAGGAGATGCCTGTTCTGCTGTCTTTTCACTTGCAAGAATCTTGGGCCACCTGGACACCTGCTCCTTCCAGGCCCAAGCTGCTCCTGTTCACCAGCGCCTCATGGGTCGCCCTGCAATCCACCTGGCAACTGCTGCAAGACGACTCCCTGACACTGTCTGGTACCTGACCCAGACCCAACTACACACCTACCACCCATACATACACTCTGTGGATCAGTGCCCTCACCACAGACCCAGCGCCTGCACGCCACAGCTCCAGGGAGCATCAGCACAGAGGAGCCCATAATGCTGCCTCCACGCACACCTGGAGCACATACTCAAAACAACTGGCTCCCCCCACAATTAGCAAGTCCTGGGAAGAAAAAGTACATATTCTGCTGGAGCCCAGTCTGTGCCCTGACCAACACAAGTCGCCAGCAAAACATGCTGAAGTGTAGCTCAGAGGGCCCATCATGGCTCCAACCCCACCAGGTCATGGGTCCAGGTGCACCCTAGGTTTGTCTGAAGGGTCTTCTCATCGGCTTTGGTGATAAAATGAGCAATTTCCTTTAAGATGAAAGCACCATTGCCATATGGTGTTGAGTCTTTGGTGACGTCCAGCATGTGTAGGATGTCACCAAGGATGACGTCCAAATCCCACAGAACCCTTATGAAGATCCCATTATCTATCTCATTTTTCCAAGGAGTAAAGTGAAGCAGACATAGTTAAAATGCCCCAGATTACAGATAAGAGATCACTTAATTATAAGACATAAACACTGGTAGTCTGTCTCCTAACAAGTCACACTGCCACTCTGGATATATGTTCAAAAAAGGTGCATCTCTGGGTCCAGCACACCATGCTCAAAAGCCCAAAGAGGTGGGTACACAGTTCAGCAAAGCACCTCTTGTGGCTCAGAGACAATAGTGGTGGAGCCCTGTTTTCCAAAGGACAAGAATCAAGCTCTACAAATGTCAGGTAACCCCAGCACCCAGGAAGCTGAGTCAGGAGGACTCAAGGCTAGTTCAGGCTATATCGTGAGTTTAAGGCCCACCTAAATTACATAGTAAGATTCTGTCTCAAAAAAAAAAAAAAAGACCAGGGAGATAGCTCAGTGGTATAAGCAACTGCCTGGCAAACACAAGGTCCTGAGTTCAATCCTTGGTACCCCCAATACACAAAATAATAATATATAAACTACACACAGACATGGGGAGTCAGTGAGATAGCTCAGTGGCCTAAAGCGCCTGCCTAGGCAAGCTTAGGCAAATTCAGGGACTGGGATTTGACCCCAGCACCACATGCTGTGCCAGCCCCGCCCCCAGGGTGGGTTGAGCCAGCCAGAGTCTGAGCATGCACAACTGTAACTCCAGCACTGGGGAGGCTAAAAGTGGGAGGATCACCATGAGTGCGAGCTGCGCAGTGAAACCCTGCAACAACCAACTACATAAACAAAATAAAAATAAAAAATAAATTACATACAAATGAAGCTGGGCATGGTAATACATGCCTGTAATCCCAGCTATTCAAGAGGCTGGGACAGGAAGATCACAAAGTCAAAGCTAGCCTGGCCAATACACTAAGCACCTATCTCAGAATTTTAAAAAGGGATGGGACTGTAGCTCAGTGCTAGGTCATATGCCTAGCATGCAAAATGTACAAAACCTAGGTTCAATACCCAGCATACAAAAAAAAAAAAAAGGAAATGACAAATTGATGAGGTTGACATAAACCCCCAACATAACTAGTAAACATAGCCTCAATAAATTATTTTTAAACTGAGCATGGTGGCACATGCCTGCAATTTCAGCACTCAGAAGGCTGAGGCAGGAGGATCACACAAGTTTAAGGCCAGCCTATATAGTTAGTTCAAGTCCAGCTTGAACTGCATAGTGAGACCCTGTCTCAAAACTAAAACAAAAAGAAAATAAATATTTTTTAAAATTATTTTAGGTACTTGAAGGAAATAAAGCTCATTATGAGCCAGATCCATGCACTGCCACCAACCTCCTATGTGGGTCATCTGGATATAGGGCAGAATGTGTGGGGGCCCAGGCAGAGATGAGGCACCTGTGGGGGTTACAAATCTCTGCTGCTTTTCCCCAGCTGGAAGAGGTACACTGGTCACAGCACAGCCTTGCAGAAGCCCCACTAATACGCAGGAGGGCAGAACCACAATGTCCGGGATGCACTGAGAAGGGTCATTTAGAGACCGCGACCTCTGTTATTAATACCTAGAAGGACAACAGGCAACTTGGGGTCAGGGAGCATAGGCTGCTGGAGGTGGGGTCAGCAGGGGTCAGAAGATCCCACGCCAGAAGGGCACTGTGTGCCTGGACAACATGCACATAAACAAACGCCTGAGACAACCTTGGGTCCCACCTGGGCCTTATTCTCACCTATCCAAAAGGCAGAGAAGGGTCAGCAGAAAGCCAAGCCCCCAAACTACCAAACACTGGACCTCTTATCAGGCGTAGGCAACCCTGTCCCCTTCCCTCAAAAGACTCACAAGGAGTCTGGTCTGACGTCAGCAACGTGGGGGTACTAGCGAGGGGCTCAGAGATCCTTTCCCAGGGCTATGAGACCCAAACCCTACTCTGAAGGGACTACCAGTATGGCCCTAGTCCTGCTCCATCCAACAAGGTAGCAGTAGCAGAGTCCACAACCCAGGCAGAGGCAGCCCAAAATGACAGACAAAAAGATGCAGCACAGGGCAGGGGAAATAGCTCGGCAGTCTGAGCTCCTGGCTGGCAAGCACAAAGACCTGAGTTCAATCCTGGGTACCAGCCAGCCATGCTGTGCTGACTCTGGAACCCTGTGTCAGCCCCAAAATCAGGCATGGTGGTGCATGCCTATAATCCTAGCACTGGAGAGGCTGAGACAGAAGGGTTGCTATGACTCTGAACTGTGTAGTTAGACCCTATATCCAATAGATAAATAAATAGAAAGAAAATAAATTTTTAAAAAGATGCAGCACAGGCCAGAACTGCATACCCTTAAGCCCACATTCCAACATGGCCCAGTCACCAGCTCCTGCAAGCTCCGGGGAGCCCTTGCCCTCTTCAGCTCTTGGCCATGGCATACAAGACCCTCCCACCAGGGCTCTTCCCAGCTCACCTAGGAGCCCTAAGGTCTACAGCTGTGCCCCCTTCCCCACTGTATCCCACATAATCACACACTCAACAACACCCCACCGGTCCTCCCCAGAAGATTCAGCATGCCGCTGTCAGACTCCCAAAGCAAAGGTGGAAACAAGTATGACCAGGACTCCAGGCCACCTTCATCAAGTACTTATTCCCCGACAGGGACCAAGAAGAGCTAGGGGCACAAACGAATGACTTACCCCCTTTTCTTCTCCGAATGGAGGCTTGGAATCAAGAAACAGAGCAAAGGGGGTAAGAGACAGCTCCATCCCAGGCCCACTCACACTCACCCACTCCACACAGTCCCCCATACTGCCCCACTACTCCCCACTTCCCCTCCAAGCAGGACTTCAGGGGCCTGCCAAGCCTACAGATCCTTCCTGGGCACCAAATGCTGTGCTGCTTGGTACATGGCAATGGTATGCACTTGTATATATGCACACAACATGCTCACACATGCACCACATGGCAACTCACATATGCACATGCATGCACACAGATGTGAGCACATGACAACACACACAAGGAAACCATAGTCAAGTCAAGTGTTTGTTCAGAAAAGGGAAAGAAAACTAAGTTCATAGGACACTGAAAGCAAAAATGGTCAGTCAACACTGAGCATTCTGTGCCAGGAGGCCATGGGGGGCTTTCCCTGTGGGGGTGTCACGGAGGGCAGACTACTGCTCCAGACAGAACCAAGGGCTCTGAGCATACTTTTTTGGATATAGGGTCTAACTACACAGTTCACTGGCCACTCCCCCAAGGTTTTTAACAAAGAGCAGGACAATTATGTGTGGAAGACAAACCTTTCCCACACTGATGGCAGTAACGGGCACAAAGGCATGTCACCTACCCTAATTTCTCATCACAAAAGCAAAAGCAGCCCAGTTATTACAGAGACCTGATTTCACCTAAGAAAATGAATAGGGGGACTGGACCCGCCAGGCGCTCCCAGCCCTGGTCTCCCTGGCCTCTGGCTCCACACATCTTTGACTCAGACTGAGCTGATGTGCACAAGGGAAGAGAAGCCCTCCTGAGGAAGACAATGGAGCATCTTGCACTCCTTCCACCACCTCTCGGGAGGGCCCTGTGTCAACCCCATCTTCTTACTCAGCCCCCACAACCAATTTTCTGCAACCAGCCTTTGCTCACAGGAACCCTCCCTCCTCTTCCTCCACACAGCACAAGCCACCTGGGTAAGAACCTACACCCCCACTGCTTGCTCCTCCTCATCTCATACTTTCTCCCTTTCAGGCATTAGACTACAGATGCATCTGATGGTGGGGCTGACAGGATGAATGCATTTGTGTTCAGGGTAACCAATTTATCCTATGCCCAACTTTTAAAAGTGCAGCCCTGGCTTGCGTGGTGGCCCCTCAGGCACCTGGGGAGCCCTGATGCCTAACATTTCAGAGGAGAGTGGTCAAGAAGTGGGCAGTGTGCTGGCCTCCTGGGGCAGACGTGGGTGCAGGGTGGCTCTCCGAGCCCCTGGGAGCCCAGCCCCTCTCTGAACTCAGCACGCTGGACATAGAGGTATGAGCTTTGTGCTGAGCTGTCCCCTCCCCCTCCCCCAGGCTCAGGAAAAGCCTAACATCATGGCTGAGCTCCTCTGGACTACCAGGGTCCAAAGTAATCTCCAGCAGCCCTCTCCCGTGGTTTTCAGAGTACTGCTGTGCTGATTCCACCTAGTCAGTCACTCAGAGTTATTTTCTCACTGCCTGCTTGTTTCAACTCAGTCTAGTATACTTTTATCCCAGGCACAGATTTTTTAATCTATACTTTTGTTTCAGTAACATCTTTTTAGGGACAGTTCATCTTGCTGCTTGTAGTCAAGTAAGTTAGCCAGCTTGAAATCACTGCTTATCTTAGTCCACGTATGGGACAGAGAACTGCAGTCTCTGGATCATAGCTCTCAGGCTGCCCAACCTCGGAGGGCCCCCTCTGAACATGCAGCTAAACACAGCTCTAGTAGCCTGTAGAAGGTGACTCCAAAGACCACCCACCAGCCCTCCCTAGTCTCCAAGCAGACACAGCTACCAACTGGGGTTGGTCTACTGGTCAATGCAATGGACAGGTCAACTGACTGTGACTGCTATGAACCCTTACAATCCTGCAGCCAGAAGTCTGCAAGCATTTCTTGCTCCCTCCAGGAGCAGGTTTGGCTGGGTGTAGAGGCTAGCCAGGAGGACTTCCCATATCGTTCTATCATCTTCTGCCTTCTACTGTTTACAAGAAGCTTGCTGCCAGGTAATCTGCTGCCTGTGTGCATGTACGCACGTGAACACACACACACACGCGCACACATGCACACGCACACACGCACAATTTTTAAGATTTCTGTTTGTCAATGGTATTCTAAAGCTTTCTTCTGATCCATTTTCTTCCTTAGGACTTACACTTCACATTTGGGCCTCCTCTCCTTGTTAATGTTTGGGAAATTCTTAAATACTGCCTTGCGGGCTGGGGAGATACCTCAGTAGAATAAGTGCTTGCTTGGCAAGTGCAAGGTCCTGAGTTCAATCCCTGGTACCGTCAAAAAAAAAAAGAATCCAGCATAAATACTATCTTTCTTTTTGCCAACTCTGGGGATTCTCACCAGGCAGGCTTTGGGACCTGGTGCCTGCTGACCTCATGCTCCCCATCTGTCTTCTGGGGCCATGCCTCCTTCTCCTACTGTGCTGATCCCACCTAGTCAGTCACTCAGACTTATTTTCTCACTGCCTGCTTGTTTCAACTCAGTCTAGTATACTTTTTATCCCAGGCACAGATTTTTTAATCTATACTTTTGTTTCAGTAACATTTTTTAGGGACAGTTCTAAAATGTACTCATTCTTTTTTCCATCTTATTTTCATCCATTAGCACTTTTAGTTCTCTTAAATCCTTTAAAAACTCCAATGCTTCATTTTATTTGTCCATACTTTTCTCTGATCACCAATTCTTAGGCTGCGCTGGCCCCAGGTCTCCCAGCCCTATAGGGGCTTCAGAGCCTCCACTCCCCGCCCTGGGACCCTCAACCACTGGCTAAGAAAGCATCAGTTTTCCCTGCTTCTGTAGCTTTGATTTCTGTCTATTTTTGAGACCTGAGGATTCTCCTTCCTCTACTCTGAACTGACTGCATGCTGAACACTGATGGCTAGGAAAACCTTGATCATGTCAGCCCGTTCTATCTTGGTAGCTGTTTTCCACAATAAACTAAACCATAGTCAAAACAACTTGGCTGAAATAGGGCAGCTCAGCCTATAGCCAGGACAGAACCAAACTCGGCCATGTGCAAGGTCAGAGATACTTCTGGGACCAAGACTAAGCCATAGCAACAGCAACTATGGAACTGGGGCAGGGTTCATACTATGGAAAAAAAGAATGTGACACCTATAGCATGTATTGGCAAGGAGGCTACTGATGACTAGAATACAGCCACAAAGCTCTTCATGGCCACATGTATTATGACTGCCCAAAGGATAAGTCACATGCATCCGTGTTCAGGCTGTCAGCCGTCACAGGTCAGGATGCGGTCACATACACTGAGATACAGCCAGGAGGAGGCTGTTAATAGGACACAGTTACGTACACATGCACATGTCCATGACAAAGGTGTCAACCGTCACGTCAGTGGTCATACACACAGGATGTGCCCACAACAAGGGTGTTAACTGTCATGTGTCAGGAAGAGTCTTATTCATGAACAGGACCATGCTGATGCTGTTAGGAGTCACCTTGAAGTCCTCCCTCAATTGCCCATCAGCACCCACACCTTCTACCCTCCGTGCAGTCCACGAGGCCCCATCCCATTTTCATACTAGAAGTGCTCACAAAGGCCCCAACAGTTACCAGTCTCACATGGACAATGCGCATACACGCACCAGAGTAAAAGAAACATAAAAATGGCCCAGCTGGGGCGTGGCAGAATCAGAAACAGACCCAGGTGAGCCACCTGTTATTCTTTCCTCACTTGGACAAGATGCAGCAGCAAAGTCAGACTGAAGATGTGTAGTTGGGAGCAGCACATATACATACACATGCACACGTGTGCAAACTTGCTGCAGGGCCAGGCCTCACTCCCCAGCTGTCTGCTGGTGGTCCCGCAGTTCACCTTCACCCCCTCAGCCCTCACCCTTCCACATGCCATTTCCCTTCTCACCCACAGGCACTGAATTTCTCTACCTCCCCACCACCTTCTGATCTCTACTTGCATCTGTCTCTTCCTTGTGGTCTCTGCCTGGCCTCAGCCCAGCTCAGGCCCCGGCCTCTCTTACTCTGGCCTACCTGTCTCAGGCCATCTGCCTGCTGTCTGACCCTACAGCCCCAATAGTGCTCACCAAGTTCCTCCAGTTCTGCAGTCATGGACTTAGAGCGTAGAGTCAGTGTGGTACTAGGAGCCCTCTTGGGGGGCGGTGGGGCTGCAAAGAAGAGGGAGGCCTTGGACCTCCTGTCCAGCAGCAGGCGGCGCGGCGTGGCCAGGTGCAGGTGCCACTTGCGCTCTACCGCCTGGATCTCCTCGTACTCCCGCGAGGACGAGTCACACTGTGCCAGGATCTTGTTCAGGCTGCGGCTGGATGCAAACTTCTTCATGGCGTGGGGAGATCAGGGAGCACTGGGGCTGGGGCAGTGGGGGCCTCTGGGGCCCTTTGGACCCCTTTGACTCCCAGTGCCTGGGCCTCAGAAGGTGGTCAACTGGTGCTAGTAGGGGTCAGAGTGCTGACTGGCTCTGGACTTAGTGACGGCCCTGCAGGCTCTAAGGGCCCGGTAAGGCAGCACCGAAGCCATGGGGTGGGGGCTGGGATGGTCTCTTGCCAGGCCAGCTGCTGCAGCTCCAGCACCCCCCACCCAGGGAGCCAAATGACCACTGCTTCTCAGGGGACCAGGGTGTGGCCCGCCAAGCCACAGGCCTGGCCGGGCTGAGCCAGCAGCAAAGCCTCCTGGGCCCAGGCTGTTCAGCGCGGCGCCGGGAGAAGACGCTTTTCCTCTTCCCTCAGGTGCCGCCTCCCCCTTCCCTCCGACAATAAGCAGCAGCGTCAACCTCACAGTTGCCATGGCAACCCCGGCCTCCAGGCAGCTGCTGGTGGTGTCGGGAAGGAGGACTCTGCCACGCCAGGGGCTGGGGGGACTGGGAAGGAGGGGGCGGGAATCTGAGGAAGGGTATCTAGGGTCAGGGATCAGAAGCCAGGCAAGGGGTCAGGGAAGGGGGAGTCTAGTACCAGGGAAAAATGCACCCTGCGCTGGGATTTTGGGCATTTTGTCTAAATTCAGGAATCTGATAGCAGTATGGGGTCAGGGATGGGGACAAATGTGACTGAGTTTAAAGGGCTAAGATCAGGAACAAAGGGCAAAGTCAGACAAAACAGCCTGAGCCCTCACCTCTGCGCCGAGCCCCATCTTCGTCTGGCTTCCTTGTCACAGATACGACCTTCATGACCAGGCGGTTGCCACCCTGGCGGATCAGAGCTACCACCTGCTTGTGTCCAACCTTCACCACATTCACCCCATTCACCTGAGACAGAGAAGCAGCTGGGAAGGGTGCCTAAGTATGTTCCCCAGACTTAGGGGTTAGCACCCTACTGGGCCACAAGAGTCAGGGCAGGCCTCACCTCGATAAGGAAGTCTCCGGTCCGCAGCCCAGCCCTCCAGGCCACCCCCTCCACATCCACAGACTCTAGGTACTGGAGCGCAGGAAAGGCTGGTGTGGGTGTGAACTCCTCAATGGGGGTCTCTGCTACAGAGGCAAGCAGGAGGGCTCCTCACCAGTGTGGCTGGAGCTCAAGTCACTAAGTGACCTAGGCTGGGTGGTGCCAAGTAGCACACCAGCCAGGAACCCAGCGCACATCCCTTGAAGACTCCCCTCACTCCCACCAGAAAGGCCCCTGCTCTTCCAGGTTCCCCACAGCAGGGAGGGAAAAACAGAGAAAATTACTGCCTTGAGCTGGGACTCCAAACAGACAGTGACAGTGACAGTGACAGCAGCAGAGGAAAATGGGCGCGCCCATAAGGGGCGGGACAGAGGCGGAGCACAAAGACACCCTAGCTGGCCTGTACTTGGCTCCCACAGCACCACCCTTACCTTTGGCACCCCGGAGCACGAAGCCAAACCCCTCATGGTCCCGTTTCTGCAGGACGGCCACTTTGTCATCGATAACATAATCACTGACAGAAGAAAGCAGGGAGAGTAAGGCCAGTACTGTAACAGGACCCCGCAGGGTCCCACAGCACAGGCCACCCCAGTGACAGCAGAAAGCAGGTGACAACATCCTTTCCACACCCTCCTGCACCCTCTTTCCACACCCATAACCCTGTGAGTGTACATCCCTGCTCCCCCTGCCAGTACCTGTGTGAAGTCAGGCTGTCATAGGAGCCCACTGTGTAGTGGCGGAAAAGCCTCTTCGTCCGGTCCTCTCGGGTTTCTGGAGGGAGTATCAGGAGCTGAGGAATGGCTACAGCCTCCAGCATGCTACACTGCTGTCAGTGGTGCTGGTTTCACACACACCCTTGGGCTGGCTGCATACAGACAGAGGTGGGGGTCCCAAATCCCGGGGTCTTGGGCCCACAGATCCTAAGGCAGGAAGGCTGGAGGACCATGCAGCGAATCCTACCCCAGCCGCCATGCAGGGTTGGATGGCCTCTCCTGGGGCACATGCAGCCCAACAAAGGAGACCTGATATGGCCAATACCACCCAGCCAGCAAAGCCCAAAGCCATAGTCCAGGTTCAACACTATGTCCACACTGCATGTGTCTGTGACCTGCAGTGTAGGAAAATGGTAAGTTCTCTCTATGTGTGATCCTCGCCGATGCATAGCACACTGCTGTCTGCCACAGTGCCCTGTGTCTTGCTGACATTCCTGAAGCAGAGCTGCACTGAGTCCTCTTCCCTGACTTTACCACATCCCACAGAATTTGTCCCCATCTGTCTGTTGACTTCAAAGTCCCTTATGGCCACTACAAAGCTGACCAGGGTTTGTCTGCTGCCCCAGCTTAGTCATGACCCAAGTGACCAGGACCTGCCCCTGAGGCCCTGCCCACTACAGGATTTTGGAGATATTTTTATTTCCATGGGTATCTACTGAGCTCCTACTATGTACCAGTCATTATTTGTTTTAGGTTCTGAAAACGTAGTAGAGAACAAAGTTTTTCCCTCATGGAGTTAATAAACTATGCTGAGAGACAGGATAAAGTGATAATGAACATATGACATGTCAAATGCCAGCAAGCACTTAAAAGATAAGTGACTAAAGCAAGTATACAGGAAAAGTGCAGTTCTACGAGATCATACTAAGGCTTCAGATTAAAGGGGTGTCCAGGAGCAGGGTGAAGCCCACACAGTGGGCACTGGCCAGGGGTATTTGAGGGATGGTGTGGCACCCATGCAATGGGAACAAAAGGAGCCAAACAGAGTGGGAACAAAAGAGATCAGAGGGACACCACTACCATGTTCTGTGCCCCAACTGTGAGTTCCTCAAAGGAAAAGACTGTGTCTTATCTCTGTGGTCCCAGACCCAGCATAGTACCTGGTATACAACAGGCAGGCAAGATAGTACGACTGATCAGGTGGGTAGATGGGCTTATGCTGCATGGACAAAAGGATGGGTGGACAGAAAGATGGAAAGAATATCAAAAGGTAAATGGAAGCTGAGTGTGATGGCGCAGGCAGGAGGATTCTCAAGAGTTCAAGGTCAGTCTGCACTATGTAGTGAGACTGTCTCAAAAAACATGGTAAATGGATGAACCAAAGTGTTGACAGATATATGAGTAGATGAGTGGATGGACAGATGGACAATGGACAGACCAATACAAGGATCTGGTTGATAGACATAAGACAGATGAACTGGATGGGTGGTAGGCAGATGGATGGATGGATGGATGGATGGATGGATGGATGGATGGATGGATGGATGGATTGAGTGAACTGAGTGGGCTGCTGGACGAGTAGATGGTGGGATGAGTAAATGTGCCACAGGACAGCGAGATACAGACAGAGACAGAACAGTGGCTGGATGGGAGGAAGAAAGAATTCCTATTTACACCAGAAGATACAGAGAAGCCCTGGTTCAGACTTTAGGCCTCGCCATGAGGGTGTGTGATTCTCAGGAAGGTAGGCAACCATTTCCCTTTAGCCTCTCCTTACACAGCAGGCAGAGTCTCCTGGCAGGGTCCTGGATGCTGGTAGTCTATCTTATCATCCTGGCCCTGGCAAGCAAGCATCAACATCAGCTGGCTGGCGTGGGGCCTTTGGTGACCCCACACACACACCTTTCTGCTGTTTCAAAGCTGCCAGTGCAGACCAGGCATCACTATCATGAGGATAGGGCTGCAACCCTCATCCTGGCCTCTACCACAGTCTGCCCAGGTCAGCCCAGTCTCACAAATGCTCACAGTTCCTACCTGCAGAAGACCCCAAATTTGTATTAATTAGCCTCTTGTTTTTAAGACTGGTCAACCAAATAAATGTATTTATTACATAACACAAATTCATTTTCTAGCCAGACACATAAGAGCTAGCTGAAAGGAAAATGCCTACCACCAGCCCCTAAGCAAGGAGCAAATGGGAAGAAGGGATGGGGGGAGGGAGGGAAGGGACGATCCTGGCACACTGGGTCACAGGGTTCATGCACAAACTGCAGCCCCACTTCCTCTCACTACAGCTCAGCTCTGTCCTACTCACTCAATACCCAAGACTGCCCTGGTCCCAAACAGGTACTGACTCTGGACACCAACCTGGCCCATGCCCCACCACAGTGTGCCCTCCTTGGCCTTTAACTCCTTCTCCATTGCCATTCCATCCTCCTGCAATCTGAGTCTGCAGGTTCCTGCTGCTAGGCTGCCCTCTAACCTCAGGCAAAGCTTAACCTGAGTCCCACATGGGAGATTCTGCCCCAGTACAGTGAACAAGCATGCAGCTGATGTCAGGAGGCCATAGCTGCTGCTCCTGCCCCCCCCACCAGGCAGCCTCCCCAAATCCCTTGGCCTTTGCCCACCCACTGAGCCCCCATCTGTCCAGGAGCCTCTGATGCCTACTCTCCCCTGGATCACACACTCTCACTGTACCACGGAGCCCTGCAATTGCCTGGAGGCCTCTAACTCTACCACTTCCAGGATGGTTCTCCCTCTCTCTTCTACATGGTCTTGACCTGCCCTACCTACCTCTCTGATCTGCTCTGCCCAGATTTGACACTGAACTTAAACTGCAGTACCAAGCCGCTGCTACCACAATGCCACCCTTTCCCTTTCCTCCACAGGCACCTGACCAGCCCCATGCTTCCCACTCCAGCCTTGATGCCCCTCCCCAAGCCAAATGCCAGCCTAACAAGATCCTGCCCCTCTGAACCAAAGGATTCCCTAGAAATGACTATTAGCAAACACCCCTACCTCCTAGGACTGCTGAACCACTTCTTAAAATGGCTAGGCTCCTGGCACTCCACAGATATGAAAAGTACTGACATGTAGCTCCAGAACACTGTGCTGGACACCCCCAAACATGGACACCACACAGTGGCACACACACGTAGTCATAGCACTCTGAGAGGCTGAGGCAGGAGGACAGAATATTTGAGCCCAGCATGGACAATCTAGTGACTTAGTGAGACTTTGTCTCAAAATAAAAAAATAAAAGAGAGGGTTGGATGCAAAGTCCAAAGAGCCTGAGTTCAATCCCTAGCAGTGTAAAAGGAAAAAATCAACATGGGTACCTTTTCTGCAGAACACTCAGAGGACTCAGCCCAAATACTGCCTCTGCTTCAAAACACTGATTACTTACTTCAGGTCAGCCCATGGGACTTCACTCACACAACCTCTGCACACAGTACACCCACTGCAACCAGCAGTTCCCCTTCAGCTCCCAAGCCAGGCCTCTGGGAAGCCAGTCAAAGACCCAGCATGGGACAAACATAACAAGCATCTGCTCCAGCCTGAGATTCCCTCCTCCTCAGCCTCAGACTGAAGTCAAAATGTCCCTGGATCCACAGCTCCAAAACCAGGCTAGTGGGGGGGCATGGGACTGGCTCCTATTCAACAGGTTGCTGTACCCCCTCTCCTACCTAGGGCCCAAACCTCCAAAACCAGTTTTTCTCTTGGACCCAATTCCATCTATGTTCACAAGAACAAGGGAGCTTGCTCCAAGCCACAAGGGGAGTCAATAGAATGGGGCAGAGAACAGCAGAATATCAGCAGCTTTTACCAGCCTAGGCCCCTCAAGGTCAGCACAGGGCAAGAATCACTGCTAGGGATTGGGCTCCAAGGGACGTCCAAAACCCAGGGAAGGAAATAGAGCAGCCCTGACCCAAGATCCAAGATGTGCAAATGGAGGAACACATGCTCTTCAGTCCAGACTCATCATCAATGATCTCTGCGACCACCACTCAGGAGGCATTCAACTCACTCCCCAGCTTTCCAGGACAGAAGAAAACTCACAGGTTTGAAACCTCCTGAGGAGCCAATTGCAAGCATTTATCCAAGAACCTACCAGCTCATTCTGCAGACTCCAAAGGAACAGCCCTTTTCTACCAGCAGGACCCCTCAGACAACAGCATCCAGAGGAGTCCTTCCTGGAAAACCAAGTGTCCAGCACTGGTGCTGTGGCCTTCACCTTCAAGTGCTCCAGCTGGCTAAGGAAGGAGCTATGTCTAGCAGCTGCCCTCAGACCACCCCAGCCCTAGGGTACCCCAACCACCCCTTGGGGCCCAACTGGCCTCATTTCCTTTTGGCTAGGCCAGGCCTCCTGCTCTGCCCACTTGGACAATCTGTCCACTTTGGAAAAACGCCTCTTTTCTCATACTGACCTCCTTACCGGTCTGCCAGCCGTGCATGAATCGCAAGCTCCAAACACCTGGCATTTCTGTGAGGACTGTGCTGGAGGTGCAGCTATAAGTGCCAGGGAGTCACGTGTGTGATTGTCAACCAGCATGTACCTCCTGTGGCCCTGCTGCACGTATGGCTACTGACACACGCATGTTCCTAAGCACGTATGCAAACGTATGCAACACCTGCACTGTGCACACAAGTTCAAATCTACTTTGGATGTATAAGTTTACTTGTCTTTTCTCTCTGAACATCCAGAGATTTGACCAAGGAGACCAAAGAGGAGTTGGAGAGGTAGAACCCTCAGAAGCTGCTGAGGGACCTAGGGTCACTCACCATGTCGGGTGTCATACTGTCTCATCTGCACCTCTTCCACACAGTCAGCGGGGAACCAGCCCGTGCGGCCCTTCACGGTCCCCTCCCAGAATCCGCCTTCCCCAATACTGAGCACTGGAGGGACAGAAGTTAGGCAGGCTATCAGTGGAGGGCAGAACTGGGACCCCAGCCTCTCCATCACTGCAGGCTCAAGTTCTGCCCACGTCCTTCACCCTTGCTTCTCTTCCCTTCCCTTTCCACAGCCTCTTGGCTTTTCCCCTGGGGAGATTTTGGGATCCACACAGGAGACAGGAACAAACAGATGGGCTCGGCACAGGATGGGCATGTGGGGGACAGGCATGCAGATGGACGCATTTGGGAAGGACAGCCAGCAGAGGCAGGGGCCACTCCTGACTGCCCGGTGACCATTGTCCCTCTACCTATTCTGGCTCTGCTACCCTCCAAGAGTCACTACCAAGAGCTCAGGGTCACTGTGTGATGGCCAGCAGACTGGGCCATATGATGTACCAGGAGTCTGATCCTCAGGGCTGCTGCTACCTCAGGCCCCCATGGACACAGGGCAGGGGAGGACTGGATCCCGCACGTAGGGAGAGACTTGTGCAGCACAAATCAGGTAGACCCCACAACAGGGACATGCAGGGCACACAGACACCCACAATCCACAGTCCTCTCCCACGATGGCAAAGGCCCCACACATTTCAAGGAATTCCAGAGAAGACGCCCCAAAAGTGACACAAGAACCCCACAGCAAAGGAAGCATTGCTGTGAGATGGGGTCTTTCCACGCAGACCCTGGAGACTCAGCCCCCATCGTGACACTGGAATGCCCCAGCGTGACACCCGCGAGCTGCGCCGCCGCCCCCGGCCCCGCCCCCGCGCCCCTCACCCTTCACGGCCTCTCCGCGGTGCAGTGGGATCTCGCCCTCGCCCTGCGGGCTGTGCGCCTTCACGGCGATGAACTTGCGGCCGGGGACGGCGCTGTAAAGTTTCCGCTTCGGGCCCCGGGGCGGCGGCGCGGGGGGCGCGGGGGACGAGGGGCCGGGACCAGACGCGGCGCCGGGGCCGCCCGGCCCGCTCGGGCTGTAGACGAACACGTAGGTGACGGACGCGATGCCGGGGGGCAGCGGGCACGCGAAGCCGGCGCCCGGGGCCTCCATGGCGCGCGGCCCGGGCCCGCCGCCCGCCTCACCGCAGCCGCGGCCGCAGCGCCCGCCGCCCGCCGCCCGCCGCCCGCCCGCCCGCCGGGGGCCCGGCCCGGGGCCGCTCCATGGGCCGCGCCGCCGCGCCTGGCCCGCTCCCGCCAGCACGCGCTGCGCCCGCTCAGGGCTTGGGGGCCGCGGGGCTGCGCTCCCGGGCGCGCCGGGCTCGCTCCATGCCGCGGCCGCCGGCCCCGCCTCCGCGCCGGCTCCTCCCTCTGCGGGCGGGCGGCGGGCGGCGGACCCCGGGCTGCAGCCACGGGGGGCGGGGTGGAGACACTGGTGGCAGGGGGCACCCGGGGCATGGGGGTGCGGCGGGCTTCGGGGCCAGCACGGGACTGCTTACCCCGCCTCCTCCCTCCAGGCCTGTGTCCCCTCTCCCTGGACACCTGCCCCTGTGGCCCATACCCTCTCCACGCTGCCCATGCCAGGACCTGGCATGCACTGTCTGTCTAATACCCAGGCAGACTAAATTCACATGCTCAGCCAATAGCCGGGCTCTCGGGACATGGCTTTTTCCACATTCCAGTCACCTGGGTGGGCTCCTTTCCTCCCTGCCATAAGCCCTTCACCACACAGTTGCCCAAAACTGAACTGCTCCAGTCATGGCCATCCCGCCAAGGATCAAGTAACAGGCTCTCTCCTCTTGCACTCTAGGGGCCAGGCTGAGAATGCTGGGGCCACTCTACGGACCCCTTGTCTAGCCTCCAGGAGCCAGGCCAGGCTCAGCCAACAAGGGGGACCAGTCAGTGAGCTGCCTTGCCCAACACTGCACAAAGGCCATGAGGGGGTCCTTTGACCGCGCACGTGACTCCTGTCCACTGGCAAGAAAGCCCCCCTAATACAGATCACTGTTCGCCGAACTGCTGCTTTGCCCTGGATTTAGCTTCCATGACCTGGGATTACTGCCAGATCTGCCATACCAAAGACTTAAATATTGCCATCCCCACCAAGCAGATGAACCAAAGTCCCTGATACAGCAGGCCCCTGGCTTCTGTCTGATCAGAGGACATTCAGACAAACGCAGAGATCTGTGGCTCCATCTCAGGAGCACCTTCTGGGAAATGGCAACACCCTAGGACATGTTCTTTCAGCCACAAGGCCACTCAATCCTTAGGAAAGCCAACAGCAGTGCTTCTGGGAACTTTGACTTGAGGCAAGACAACCTCAGAGACCAGCAAAGGCAGATAGAGACATGGATGCTATAGACTGCACAGGGCAGGGGCCAAGTGCAGAATGGGAGCCTTTCACAAGCCCCAACATCTAGGCCCAGAAGAGCTGACCTAGCTCTGTGTTTGCACAGGTCACTGACCCAGCTGGGCAACAGGCCCCATCCATAACATAGTGTTATCAAGGCATAACCTCGTTTAGTCACTGAGTGCCACGAAAATAACCTACAGAGTACAACCGACTTTAAAAACAGCTGCCACCACAAAACAACACACGGTGCTAACACCTTCACTTGGTACCTCTACTGACTGGCTGTGAACAGGAGAAAGCAAGAAAGGAATAGCTCCTGCCCTAAAGAAACAGATACCATCACCAGCACTGCCTGCGCTGCATACAAGAGCCCAGCAGATGACAGAGATGACCCAAGGAAGCACCTGGACTGGGTTAGCTTCCCTTTCATGCACCAGCACAAAGGCTATCTGAAAGCCAGGGCCAATCAGGCCTCACTCCACAGCCTGTAGAGGTCAATGGGCTCCAGGCTACACCTCCTACTCTAAGTTCTAGTAATGCCATGTCACTCAAATATCCCCAGTTTCTTGGCATCCCAGCATTTAGAGTAGGAGGTGAAAAATCCTATAGGTACATGTACAGTCTGGGGAAGGGCTGGGTGTCACCTATATGTTTTAATCCCTCATGAAAAGGCAACCCTGACCCCTAATCACCTGCCTGGAGGTACAGTGGACTTTCCAACATTTTCTGGACCATACACTCTCTGTCCAAAACATTCCCTCAATGGCTGTCTTCAGAGCATGTCCAGAGCCAAGCAGAGGCCAGTGTGGGTAAGCCTGCCCTACCCACCTTGTCCTAGCCTCCTGCCTTGCCCCTTTGCCATCAGGGGAGATCTGTTGGGGACTGGTTCTTTCCAGTACACCTCTCCCTGCTGGCCAGGCATGCAGCCTGGCGTCTAGGACTCTCCCAGCTCCCAACTACCTGATCTTGCTCTGGCTTCCCCTGCCAGCTGAAGGGCCACCAGCACTCTCCTGGTCACCATCCCGGTCACGGTCCTTCTCTTCCTGCAGCCGCTGTAGCAACAACTGGTGAGGAAGACTTCGCAGCGAGGGCCCAGGCGAGGTTGCTGGCTGTGCTTCACCCTTCAGGTTGATATCGCTGGCTGAGCGCTGCAGAGGCCGAGGAGATGCCAAGCCACTGGGGCCAGCCAAGCGTCGCCGCTTTGCATAGCTCGGAGTTTCCCTGAATGGTACTGGGGGAGGGGCACAGGTAAGACACAAGAGCCTGTTGGATGACTAGCTGTCCAAGTCTACCCAGGCTTCCCAGATATACACACTATAATTCTATGTTCTAGGAGCTGCCTTAGTCCCAGAAGACCAGGTCAGCAAGCCACCCCATGACTAAAGCCACCATCAAGGGACCATCTTCTCAGTCACCATATCTTCTAACAATAGATCAGACTTGTAGTGGGCCAGATGCTACCCCTCCTCTCAGCCAGAGAAGATTCACCCATATGTGACAAGGCACCCATATCTGATACCAGAATTACCCAATTCACAAGCTTCAGGAGACACAAAATAGGTACCATGTGAAAAATTTCACCAAACTAAGGCCATTTACAGTTAACTACAGCCATGGTAACTAAAAGAGACCTAGGAGTCAGCAAACTTTTCCTGTAAAGAATTATAGGCAACTGTTTCAAGCTTTGCTAACATACAGCCTGGAGAATCATGCCTCAATACTGCCACATGAAAATTCTGCAGCATAGAAACAGCCACAAACAACATCCAAGCACATATGTCTGTGTATCTGTGCTCCAATAAAACTTTATTTAAAAAGCAGATGGTAGGGCCGGCCAAATAGCTAAGTGGATTAAAGCACCTGCAAGCCGGCTCAGGGACCAGGGTTTGATCCCCAGACCTGCCATGCCAGCCCTGCCTCTGGAGCATAATGAGACCACAGTTGAGACTGGGTATGGTGACACACATCTGTAATCCCAGCTCTTGGGAGGCTGTAAACAGACAGAGCACTACAAGTCTGATCTAGTAGTAAGACCCTGAACATGTTGTAGACCCTTCCCTAAAAATACAATATATATACATCACTGCTGGGCATGGTGGCACATGCCTATAATCCTGAACCCAAAAGGTTGAGGCAGGAGGATCACTATGAGTTCAGCCTGACCTACAAAGTGAGATCATGGCTAAAAAGAAAGTAAACAATAACCAAAAGAATTCTGGTGGTTGGGTTAATATCAGAGGAAATACACTTTAAAATAAAAAAATGTAACTAAAGCCAGAGGACATTATACATTAATGAGGCAATTTATCAAGAAGAGTAATAATAGATAAACATCAACACCTCTGAAGACAGAAATAGGTAGTTCCACTAATAGCTGAAGACTTCAATACTCCACTTTCACTAATGGAAATGATAAATGAGCACACAAAAGGCTAAGACCCATCAGACTTAACAGACACACAGAACCCTCACCCAACAATAGCTGAATATACTGCAGAACATTCCCAAAGTGCACATGAATATTCTCCACATAGACCATATGTCTGACCACAGAAACAAATCTTAATAAATTTAAAAGGACTAAAATCAAACAAAACATCTTCTTCAACACAATGTAATGGAACTAAAATTAAACACACTAATAATAAAAAGGGAAAGCCGGGCGTGGTGGCGCAGGCCTGTAATCCCAGCACTAGGGAGATCTAGGCCAGAAAGTTAGTGACTTAATGAAACTCTGTCTTAAAAGTAAAAAAAAAAAAAAAAAAGACTGTGGATGTGGCTCAATGTGGAGGTTCTAAATTCAATCCTTAGTAGTGAAAGAAAAAAACTGAACTGAATACTTTAAAGAACTATAAAAAGAGCAAACCCAACCAGCAAAAGGAAGGACAATTAGCAAAGCAAGAACACAGATAGACAAAATAGGAAGTATAAAAATCTAGAGTCAATTTAAAAAGCCTTTTAAATATTAACAAAATTATTAAACCTTTTCCTAAACTAGAAAAGAAAGATGATCAAAACCAGCTAAAATTAGAAATTACTTGGAGGGCATTACTATCAATCTTTCAAAAGTAAAAAGGACTATAAAATAATGCTACAAACAACTGTATGCCAACAAATTAGATAAGCTATATTAAATGGATAGATTCCTAGAAAAATCCAGATTACCAAAACTGACTCAAGAAGAAGCAGAAAATTTAAACAGACCTACAATTCAGAAATCACAAACCTCCAACAAAAATCCACCACCAGATGGCATCGTTGTGGATTTTACGAACATTTAAAGAATTAACATCAACCTTTCTCAAAACTCTTCCAAAAAACAAAATAGCAAGACTGCCTAACTCATTCTATGAGTACAATAGAATGACAAAGCCAGATAAAGCTTTACAAGGAAAGTAATCTAGAGACCACTAAATCAACAGAAGACATCATATTAAGAACATTTAACATAATCCAACATTCTTTCATGATTAAAAAAAAAAAAAAAAAAAACAGTGAATAAATACCCTCAGCCAACCAGTAACAGAGGGAAACTTCCTCAGCATAAAGGTTATCTGTCAAAAACCGACAGCGCACATTACACTCAGAGTCAGTAATGAAAGACTGACACTTTCCCCTAAGATGAAGACCTGCATGAGGCCTGGGGATGTAACTCAGTAGTAAAGCATTAGCATAAAGCTCACTCTCCAGGACCGAAAAAAGTGTTTAAATCTTGAGCTCAATGCAGTCATAACAGGTATCCCTAGTCACAAAGAAAATGCTTTGTCCATCCCACGCACGAGTCCCCGGAGCGTGTGCAATGCAGAAGACCTGGTGTCACTGTGCCTGAGACCCAGACAACCTGCCAAAGCCATTCCCAGCGCTTCCCACCCAACCTGACTGGCTAGCAGATCAGATCTGTGGATAACACAAACCTGGTAAAGAGCCCAGAGCCGCTTTGTCTACCTCATGGAGTCCAGTAAATCTAGTCTACTCCAGCTGCTTTTTTTCCCCAGCCCTAGAATCAGAACCAAGATCCTTGTGCATATATTAAGCTGGTCTTCTGCCACTGAGCCACACCCTCAAGCAAGTGCTTAATGATGTTTCTGTATAAATAAATGTTAAGGGTTTGTGATCTTTTTTGGATGGTATTACTAAATTGATAAAAACCCTTTACACTAGTTTTATTCAAATTTGCCTAGGGATAAATGAGCATTAACAAGTTATTCCTTAAACTCAAAAACATGTGACCAATATGAATATGTTTTCCCTCTAACTTCACAATTAAGTTGATGTAGATTTGGCAAATAAAAGTATTATTTAAATAGTTATTTTTTTAAAAAAAAAGAATAGAAGGGCTAGAGAGATAGCTTAGCAATCTAAGCACCTGCCTGGCAAGCACAAGGACCTGGCTTTGATCCCTCGTACCACACGCCTAAATCAGGCGTGATGGCGCACCCTGGTAATTCCAGTGCTGGGAAGGCTGAGACAGGAGGATCACTGCAAGTCTGAGTTGCATAGCAAGACCCTGTACCAAAAATAATAAAGGATTTTTTTTAATTTAAAAAAGGCTGGTCAGATAGCTCAGTGGATTAAAGCACCTGCCTGAGGCAGAGGGTAGTGGTCAGGGTTGGGTCCCCAGAGTGCTGTGCCAGCCACAGCCACAGCCCCAGCCCCAGGGCATGCTGAGATGGTGATTGAGACTGGGAGTGCAGGAGAATCACTATGAGTCTGATCTATGTAGTGAGACCCTATAGACCCTGTCCTAAATACATTTTTTAAAAAAATGAATTGCTTGACATATGATTGTCAGAAAAAAGTATTAGAGGAAAGAACCATGTTTAACTTTTCAGCTTCCGAGATTTTTTGAATCTTGCCTGGTTTATGAACAGAAATGCAACATCATGAGATGATGGGGAAAGGGGAAGCACCCATGCTGGTGGGGCCTTGGGGACACCCACCTCTGGCCAGAAAGGGGTGTCCAGAGAGGGCCTCCCGTGTATCTGCTAAGTTCCATGTGCCCTCATCTCAGCAGCTACTGCACTTAAAGCAGCACATTTTAGGACAGCATTTCACAAACTCCTTCAGCAACAAGCTTTGCTTTGTGTCCCATGGAATTTTTCATGAGATGTTCAAGCCTGATTGTTAAGAACAAATAAATGAGGGCTGGGGTTGTCGCAGTGGTGGAACACATGTTCAGTAGGCACAAAGAGCCCAGAGTTCAATCCCCAGCACTACTTTTAAAAAAACTAGATAAATGCAAATGAAAAGTTTGTCAAGCTTTTCAAAAATATGCTTTATAGGCTATATGTACTTTAAAATAGTTTCAAAACTTCCTTTTGGTGACTTAAAATCTTAAAGTTATGTAAAATTGAAGACATTAAATGTCTGAGTCATTTCTGGGTTAAAATACTAAAACATAAATTTAAAGTATGTATAGTTGACATTTTGACTTTTTTTACCTCCCTTATTTTTGTTTGTTAACCACTGATTCTTTTTCCACAAATCATAAAGATATTGGTACACTATATCTCTTATTTGGTGCATGAGCTGGAATAGTAAGAGCTGCAGTTAGCTTACTAATTCAAGAATTAGGTCAACCAGGACATTACTGGGAGATAATCAAATTTACTGGGTACTGGGGACTCAACCCAGGCGTTGGCAATGAACTACATCCCCAACCCTTTTAGTATCTTTTATTTTGAAACAGGGTCTCACTAAATTTCTATGTTGCTCAGGCTGGGATCAAATTTGCAATCCTCCTGCTTCAGCCTGTCAGAGTGCGGGGCTTATAGGGATGCACCACACACCAGCTGGTACTTTGTCTTCATATGAGAAGCTAAATACATTTGGACCCGTTAATGAAAGACAAGGATCATAAGACTGCATTCATCTATAAGATGCTGATACAGTTCACAGTGCTTACTAGTTTTCTCTAGAGACTGTTACTTGGACTTAAAAATTCTAATAAATATATAAAACTAAAACTTCTAAAAACAATGAAGAAAGCAAATCTGCATGTGAGAGAAGGCATGCTTTACACAGACAGTCTAAATAGAAAGATGTAGTTCAGTTAAGAGGAGTAATTTTGAACTCAAGTGCAGTGACCACCGCTCTAGGGGAATGAGGACAGTAAACTAAATGCTTAAAAAAATTTGTAAAGCACTAGGGAGGTTGAGAAAGAGCATCGCTGTGAGCTGGAGACCAACCTGGGGGCTACAGAAGTGAGCACAAGGCCAGTCCAAACTGCACAGGGAGACCCTGTTGGGGGGTTGCGGGGTGGGGAGAGAGGAGGGGGAGAGAAAGAGAGGGGAGGGAGGGAGAGAGAGAGAGAGAGAGAAAGTTTATAAAAGAAAATTTGAAAAAGGAGTTTCCTGTGTAGTGAAGCCAGCTAAAATTGAATTAATTTCTTATAGTTATCTCTACAATAAGCTTTAACTGCAGAAGTGCAGTAGTTTAAAGCAAAAGCTGTTTTCCTCCGTAAAAGAACAAAGTTCACTTGGAAAAAGGTTTTCCTTTTTTGAGACAGGGTCTCACTATGTAGCCCAGGCTGGCCTAAAATTTATGGCAACCCTTGTGCCTCAGCCTCCATGTGCCACCATGCCTAGTGTTCCTTACCTCTTATGTACGTCACCTAGGAAACAAGGATTTGCCTATGCTTTAATCTTAGGTTTTTGTTTATTCAAGAAAACTCAGGACTGGGGAAATGGCTCAGTGGTGTACATACCTGCCTAGCAAGAGCAAGGTCTCAAGTTTAGTCCCCCATACAAAAAAAAAAGAAAAAGAAAAGAAAGCCCAATGTTCTCTATTAAAAGAGCCAAGGCTTTGTTTTATACTTAATCTTCTGTATTTGCCTTTGATACCTTTTAATTACCACTATGGTTAAATGTATGGGTATTATTTCAGTGACTTGGATTTTGATCAAATGTTTTAAACCTCTGATGTTAACAGAGATTCCAAAATAAAATTCTAAATTAATTTTTTTTAACCCAACTAGCTCCAGGACATTACATATACAGGTATGGTACTTATATGATTATTCCAAAATTTTATGAAATTCATAGAAATCTGATGTCTTGCTATAATGCTGTCAGTCAGAGTCAGGGTTATTATATTAAAATGTTGTATGTCACATAAGATAACAAATTTCCTTACCTACTGAATCATTATTGTAACAAACCTTTCTCAGAGTTTAACTAAGGTCACCCTAGGTTTTGCTGGCCCCACACTCAGGTATATTTTCATTCTCTAAAGGCATTTACAATTAGCTAGAGTGCAAAACTGGTTCTTCTAGACAGAGGTAGTAGTGCACACCTATAATCCTAACTACTCAGAAGACTAAGGCAAGATGATCACCCCGACAGCTTAGCGAGGCCCTATCTCAAAATAAAATTCTAAAAAGCACTAGAGATCTACCTCAGCGGTAGAGCACTTGCCTAGCATGTACAAAATTCCTGGGTTCAATGCCCGATAGTGAAAAAAAATGCAGTCTTTTTCAAAGAAATTGATGGAAAGGACTTTAATGGGTAGAATGAAATGCAGGGTTCCAATAACTTTAAGATTATATCATGAAACTAGAACAGATTTCCAGAGTTCTAGCGAAGAAACAGAAGCCAAGCACAGTGTCTTCCCCCTATAATCCCAGTAATCCAGGAAGATGAGGCAAAGGATTGCTTGAGCCCAAAAGTTCAGGGCTGGTCTGGACAACATGACAAGACTCCATCTCTTAAGAAAAAAAGAGCACACCTGTAATCCCAGCACTTGGAAGGCTGAGGCAAGAAGATCTTGCTATGAGTTAAAGGCCAGCCTGGGTTACATGGTGAGTTCAAGGTCATCCTGAACTATACAGCAAGACCTTGTCTCAAAAAAAAAAAAAAAAAAAAAAAAATCCCTCAGAATTTGTGAAGCTAATCATGGTTATAAAAACGTGCAGGCCAGGCATGGTGGCGCATGCCTGTAATCCCAGCACTCGGGAGGCTGAGGCAGGAGGATTGTTGTGAGTTCGAGACCAGCCTGAGCTACAAAGTGAGCTCGAGGCCAGCCTGAACTGCATAGTGAGACCCTGTCTCAAAAAAAAAAAAAAAAAAAAAAAAAAAAAAACATGTGCAAGTTCAACAAAATCTGTTGTTTTCGTGACAGGGTAAGCATGGAAGTAATGCGTACATTACTAGGCTCTGAGGGGAGTGTCCTCACCTAGGAATGTGCTAGAATGTTACTGTTCAGGATTCCCAGCTCTACAGTGAGGAAGCACAAACCAGCACTTCCCACCAGGTCCAAAAATATTTGGGGTACCTGGAAGAGACAGGTATTCAACTAAGTGTATAGAGAAGGCAGACAAAATCTGAAGTTTTCCTTAATCTGACTTCCTAGCTTTGAAGGATTTTTAAAAAATCCAATCTGATGTTCCTTATCAAAAGTTTTTGGAGGCAGCACACACCTGTAATCCCAGCACTCAGAAGGCTGAGGCAAGAGGATTAGGGTGTGTGTGTATGTGTGTGTGTGTGCGTGTGTGCGTGTATGCGTGTGTGCGTGTGTGTGTGTGTTGTGAGTTTGAGACCAGCCTGGACTGCAAAATCAGCTCAAGGCCAGCCTGAACTGCATAGAAAGACCCTGTCAAAAGGACAAAAAAAGTCTGAGAGGCTGAGGCAGGAAGATCACAAGTTTGAGCTCAGCTTGTCTTTTAAAAAAGGGGAGCAGCTAAGAAAGTAGTTCAGTGTGAAGGCCATGAATTCAATCCCCATATTAAAAAAAAAAAAGGAGAAGGAAAAGAAAAGAGAAAAAAGGGGAAGGTCTAGCCCAGCAAGTTTTAAAAACCCCATGTTGTCAATTGATATCCTTGCTGCATTTATACAAATAGCTGAACTGAGTTTCTGATAACTGATTATATCTGATAGAAACTGGCACAACTGTAGGATTCTCTTGCCCTAGCCTCCTAAGTACAGGCATTACAAGGGTGTGCCACCATGCAGGGCTATACTTCTTTCTGAAGCATTCTTTTCTCTCTATAGTTGTGTGAGACCAAGAGCAGGTAAGGGTGTGGCCAGAGAGGATGTCAGAGACACTGTCAAGAGACAGTGGGTCCAAGTCCAACCAAGAGGCACCCCCATTGGTGTTGACTCCCCACAAAGGGCAATGGAGTTTCTTGCCCCTCAGTCTGGAGTAAAAACAAGTTCCTTTCCTCCAACTGGATAGACCCAGGCTACCTCTGGAATCCAACCCCACAGAAATTGAAGGTGGGAAGAGAATGCAAATATGCATTGGATACCCTACTCTACTTAGCAGAAAATGAGGCATGATGACCTGAAGGAGCTTCCCCATGCCTGGGCAATCAGAGATATAAACAGAGATCCCAGAGAGTCACAAACTAAGGCTGGCCCCTGCCCTACCCTGCTCAGCCTCAAGCCCACTGTAACTGTTTCTTGCTCCACCTCAAACTTCAAACCTTCCATGGCTCTCTCCCAGCCTGAACCGAGACCCCCACCCTCCCCAACTCCAGCAGCTCAGTGAGCTACTCCATATCATCACCACATTTTGCAAAATGTCCACCCACACCCCGGGCCAGACACCACAGCCCTCATCTTGCTGGGACTTGAGGAATGATAACTGAGCATTATTAGGGCAAGTGGCTAAGGGGAAATCCAGAAGAAACGTCCCTAAACATGAGACTGACCTTAATCTTAAATACTATGTAAAGTTAACTTCAGCCTTAACCCAATATTAGACACCTACTGAGATGCTCACTTAACACTAGCCCCAGCCTTTTCTGCCTACTAGCGTTTCCAATTTACAAACAAAAGATGGGGCTCCCCAAGTAAACACACAGGACAGGAAGAGAAGCCAAGGGTTCATGTTCCACTAAAAGTAACAGGCAGAAAGGCCTGGTTCACCCAGAACATGGAAGACCAAGCTGCTAGAGAGCCATCAGAGAGATCCTTTGCAGGACGAGAGGCCCTGTCCCCACCTAACACAGTGCCCCTCAAAGGTGTGAAACTGTTTCCTGGAGGCCTCCCTGCACCCCCACGCACTACTCTCTAAGCTCTGGTCTGGGGAAGGCCACTATCCTCCATCGTGGTTTTTGGGCTATTTTTGTTTTGGCTTTGGTTTTTTTCCTACACATACATTCCTGGGACCCTGTCAGTAGAAAGCATGTTATAGTTACCTAAACACAGCCCTGTTGCCAGGCTGTTCCACAGCCCTCCACCCCCGATAGCCCTTCTTAGGACCTAGTGAGAAAAGTAGACCCTGACCCTAATGTCAACCCTAAGCCTAGGGATACCCCAGCCCACAGCCCAAAACCATCATTCTTGGCCCTGACTGAAAGCTCTGTCCAGTCAACACAGCTCCTTCCTCTAACAATGCCTGACCCTTGGCTTCAGAGTCAGACCCTTGTTATGCTGCCAATTCCCTGACCAACACCAATCCACACCCAACAGTGACCCACAGGTGGGCAGAACTCACCAACATCCGAATCTTTATGTGTCTTGATGACCTCAGCCAGCTCAAAGTTGCCTGCAATGATGGCCACCTGAGAGAAAGGGTGGCGGAGAATGAAGGCAGACAGAAACAGCCAGCATGCACACACCCCAACCCCCAGGCTCCTGCCTTCTGGACCCTGGTGTGGAAGACTTCCTCCCTGGTTATCCCCCTCAAATTACCACATTTCTGTCCACTCATGTACCTATGCCACAACTGCCTACAGACAGGAGCTAAGGGGTGCCACATACCTCGTAACAGGCCAGTATGCTTGGACCAAGGAGCTTCCTGGACATAAGACTCTCAGCAGCTAAAGCCACACTGTCGTAAGCATGCTGGGACAGTCTCATCACATCACATTTTCTATTTCAGCCATGGCCCCACAGTTTCCAATCTCTCACTCTCATCCTTCCTCCCTGGACCCTGCCCTCAGCTGTCCAACATGCTACCAACTTCCAGATGGGCCCACAGCCTCCATCACTGCCCCTACCATACAACCACAGCAGTCTCAATCTCACACCTCTCCAAGGGACCTGTGCTCTTACAGAGAACAGAGCTCACCAGGCCCCCTTCAACTACCTCAAAATTCTAACCACCTGGAGATTCATCCACCCAGTTATGCAGTGAGCACAGAGCTCAGAAACATGGCCTGGAGCAAGTCAGGGACAGGCCTCACACCTTCTTGGGTCTGCTCTCCTATCTTTTTCCTTTTGTCCAGACATTCAACCTTCCTCTCTCTCTGGGTGAGGGTGAAAAGAAAACCACATCAAGCAACCCTTCACACACTGGGCACAGCACTGGCCACTCCACTGCACCTGCTGAATCCTGGGACTGAGTGTTCACTTCTTGCACTCCAAGGAAGTAGCAAAGTTCAGGAAATCCAAAGCACACAAGGCACATGTACCTGGAAAGCTGTCTGGCTGTTGTAATTGCGGACATCCTTGTTGGCTCCTCGGAATAGAAGGACACGTGCACAGCTCTCCTGTGGGGAGCAACAGGGGTCACACAGGTGGCTGGAGAGATGGATGGGGCAGGATCCAACAGCAGGCACACACATGCAGACACTGAGGTCACACAGGTATGCAAGGCCCAAGAATTCACACACAGATACACATTACTTGCTTAAGGTAGGATGGGGCCAGATAGTTTTTTACAACAGGTTTCACTTGCCCAGAGAGCTTGGATGCATACAGAGTACACACAATTGTTCTAAATTCATGTATGCATAGGAAACAGCTGTGCACACACTGAACCACAAGAATACCCTAGAACAGCAACTCACTACAGGGCCAGGGCACATGTGTGGAGCAGCACGTAGGCTGGGATTCTGTCTCCCGTGTGCAGCCCATCTCCACCACACAGGGCACACAGTGTAACATGCAGTCGCACCTGGTTGTAGAGGGCACAGATGTGCAGGGCAGTGTTCCCAGAGGCATTCTGGGCACCCATGTTAGCTCCGTAGAACAGCAGGTGCTCCAGGTGCTGCACATGCCCAAAGCGGCAGGCCTGTGGAGAGAAGCAGTGTCAGAACAAAGGCAAGGCCCTACGCAAGGCCAGGCCAACCCTAAGCTCCTTGCCCACCTGGTGGATCTCCTGCCAGCCATTCTCATCAGTAGTCCCCAGTTGTGCATGGTCATGAAGCAGCAGTTCACAGCACAGGGCATCCCCGCCCCCCAGAGCACTGTGGTACAAAGGCGTAAGGCCTCTGCTGTCCTTGTAGTCGGGCGAGGCCCCCAGGTCCAGCAGGGTCTAGGGGCAAGAACAGTAAGCACCTATACCACTCCTTGCTTCCTCCCCTGCCAGGTCACTCACCCTTCTGGGTCAGCATCCTGCCCTCACTGACCGTCAATGCCCCTGCGTTCCGCTGCCGGGTAGCACAGTGCACAGCAGTCAGCCCATCTCGGGTGCGGAAGTCCAGGTGGGCACCACCATTCCTCAGCACTTTTAGCAGATCAGAGGCATTGTCTAGCTGGGCTGCAAGGCTCAGAGGACACTCTGGGTGTAAAGGATAGGTGAAATTAGTCTCAGCCACCTGAAGGACAGCCCCTCCTGGCTCCGCTCCTCACCTCCTGAGTCAGGGTCATGGAAATTGGGGTCCAGCCCCTTGTCCAGCAGGCGGGCCACCTTGTCCGTGCTGTGTAGCTGGACATAGTCCATGAACTTCTTCAGGTTTGCCTGTAACATAGGCCATCCCTATCAGCTGGTTGCCATGGCCCCACCATCTGCCATCATTCTTCCTCCAGCAAGCCTCAGGCCACGTGCAGGGCCCACTGCCACCGCCGCCAGCCTGACCTGTTACCCAACATATATATCTCCCTGGGTCCTCACTTTTAAGCCCCCACAGCTGTCAGCCTAAGCCCAGCCACTCTCACAATAGCCGGGTCACCCCTGACACAAGTACACAATTCAACCTCTACTGGCAGTCTGGTTCTGCCCCCCTCATGCCCCAGCCTAGAAAAGCCATTGGTCCATGAGGGCAGAAGCCAGCCCTGCGGTACCCAAGGCTCTTCTCTGGGCCACCTAAACCTCAGAAGGGACTTCTGGGCCCCTGAGACAAGGTCCTATCATTCATTCACAGTCACACATCAGTTCACTTTCCTATGCCTCACAGGTCACACAGACACCACATACCAAGGCAAAGAACCTATCCAGGCCTTGTAGATACTTGGCATGCAGCAGAAATGACAACGTGCTACAGGGACAATTGCCACAGACCAGGACCATGAAACCAGAGGAAGGTGCCCACAACCAAATGAAGTGGTGCAAAACCCCTGGGGGGGGGGAAGATCTCAGCAGCCAAGGCTGCAGGACAGAGGGCAACCTGGCTACAACCCAGGCAGCAGGAGTACAGAGTTTTGGTAAGAAGCTCAGATTCACTGATAGGAACTCACTGTGTTCTCTTGGCCACTGGGGAGTCAAATAAAGGAGCAGTCATGGGGCAGGGACCAAGGGTGACAGGGACATGTAATGGTCAGTGGAAGGAAGCAGGGTCTTTTCTGACATGGTCTCTTACTAACCACAGAGCCAATCCTGCTGACAGCCATGTGCCCCAGGGCAGCAAAAAAGTGAGACAGAAGCTTGATGACTCAGGGTCACAGATAGGGCCTTAGGACACAGGGGCCCTCTCCTAAGCTCCAGAGATCATCTTAAAAGTATGCCAGGTCTCAAAGGGTCCACCCATGGGAAAGTGCTGTGGCACTCAGCTTCCCCCTCCAGATTTTCAAAGGAACCAAGGAGGTGTCAACCACAGGATTCATGGGATCATATGAGTATGGTACCAGCATTCACAGGGGTGCCAGGATACATGTTGGCCAGCCTCACTAGCTGCTACAGTCATAAACAGGTGACTTGAGCCCTCTGAACCCCTTTTCCTTGTGAAATGGGTAGTGATGATCCCTCCCAGAAGAGAATTAGCAAGGTACCTAGTTATAAGTGTCCCCAAAAGCCAACACAGCAGATGCTTATCTATAGCTCCCAAATCCCCAGCCCCATTCAGGATGCTGTGCCCCCATCCCCAGACCAGGAGCCAGCAAGAGTCTGGCTGCAGCTGGTGACACACCAATCACAAGTCTGGAAAATACACCCAGCCCTCCAGCCACCTCCAGCCACATTCTGGACCCATTCCCATTCTGACAGCATAGTGTGGCAGACTTAGCAAATGCTCGTGGGAGGGATATGGTCAGGCCCACGCTGGAATGGTGAGAAGGGGGATGGATGGGGGGTCTCCTTCCCAGGGACTGTTTACCTTTGTGTGCAGCTTTGCAAATTGCTTGTCATCAATGAGGTTCTGGGCATAAACTCGCCGCTTGTATCGAAACTGCTCAGACAAGAAAAGGTAGAGAGAAGGTGCCCACGTGGGTGGAGTAAGTGGTCACCACTACCACGTGCGCACGCACAGGCTTTTCACCCTCGACTCACAGGCGCCACCTGTACACCTCGCCGTGCAGCAAAACTGGCAGCCACACAAGGCCCAGACACACTCTGCCAGTGGACAGAGCTGACGGCAGCCGCCTACCCGCCACACTCAGACACTATGCGTGGTACAAAAAAGACAGTGGTGGCCGTCCCACATCCGGTCTCATCCTCAAGGTTCCCTGGAAAAACCCAATCCTTTCGGAAGATCTGACAGCAGGTCTCCTAAACAGCCCCTCTCGGAGCAGAACTGACCCTACGCCCCTCTGCGGATATCAGGTTCTCAGCCACCATCATTCTCACTTGAGTCCTCACAGGACTGTCACCCTCCCCTTCCCCAAGCTACAAGACCCCTAGGCGGCTCAGTGCACCTTCCCCACACTGGCAGGGGACTAGGTGCGTCCCTCTACAATGAATGGGGCAGAAGACTTGGGCCCACTTTGGAAGACTTGAGGGGGGAACAGGCAAAGCGGCTATCTTCACTCTCCTCCTCAGGAGTGCTCAGGCTCCAGCACACCCCGAACACGCTGCCCGCATGCACTGCACACTTAATACACACACTGTTTGCTGCAAGCTGCGCGCACAAGGCCCGCACTGTTCTCGCTGCCCAAACTGCAACTCTGCACCCGCCGCTCGCCACACGAGCCGCTCGCACCCAAGGCTCCCGCGCCCCACACCAGTCGCTCCGCACCCAGTGCCCTAGCTCCAGTCCGGGCAGACCCACACCTCCAGGTAGGGCAGGGGCGTGTCCAGGTTTGGCGGGTAGTCCTGCAGCAGTCGCTCCTCATCCAGGAACTTGCCAGCGCGGCCCCGGGAAGGCGGCTGGAAGAGCCCGTA